>PVKM010002250.1:0-66915 GCA_004027735.1 Carollia perspicillata | reverse complement strand
TGTGTTGGGAGTTTTTTTATTACTGCTTCAATATCATCAGCTGTCATTGGTCTGTTCAGGCTTTCTGCTTCTTCTTCATTCAGTTTTGGAAGATTATATTTTTCTAGAAATTTGTCCATTTCACCTACGTTTTCAAATTTCTTGGCATACAGTTCTTCGTAGTAATTTCTTACAATCCTTGTATTTCTGTAGTATCAGTTGTAATCTCTCCTCTTTCATTTCTGACAGTGTTCATTTTGTTCCTCTCTCTTTTTTTCTTGATGAGCCTGCTTAAAAGCTTGTCGATTTTGTTCATCTTTTCAAAGAACCAGCTCTGGGACTTACTGATCCTTAGAATTGTGCTTTTTGTCTCTATGTCATTTAATTCTGCTCTGATCTTGGTTATTTCCTTCCTTCTACTTCCTCTGGGCTGTCTTTATTGTTGTTCTTTGAGTTCTTGTAGATGTAGGGTTAGGGTATTTATTTGAAATGTTTCTGTCTTCTTTAGGTAGGCCTGTATTGCTATGAACTTCCCTCTCAGGACTACCTTCACTGTGTCCCAAAAGTTTTGGGTTGTTGTGAGTTCATTTTTATTTGTTTCTAGAAACTGTTTAATTTCTTCCTTGATCTAATTCTTAACCCATTCATTGTTTAATAGCATGCTATTCAATCTCTATGAGTTTGAGAGTTTTTGAGTTTTTTTCCTTGAGGTTGCTTTCTAGTTTCAGTCTCTTGTGGTCAGAGAAAATGCTTGATATGATTTCAATTTTCTTGAATTTGTTGAGGCTTGTTTTATCTCCATCATGTGGTCTATCTCTGAAAATGTTCCATGTGCATTTGAAAAGAATGTGTATTTTGCTTCTTTGGGATGAAAGGCTCTATGTATATCAGTTAAATTCATTTGATCTAGGTCATTGTTCAATGCCACAGTATATCTTTGTTGATATTTTCTTTGGAAGATCTATCCATTTTTGACAGTGGGATGTTGAAATCCCATACTACAATTGTGTTGTTGTCAATATCTTTCTTTAAGTCCTCCAAGATTTTCTTTATGTATTTGGGTGCTTGTATGTTGGGTGCATATATATTTACAATGTTTATGTCTTCTTGGTAGATTCTTCCCGTGAGTACTATGAAGTGACCTTCTGAGTCTCTTTTTCAAGCTCTTTTTTGAAGTCTATATTGTCTGATATGAGTATTGCTACTCTGGCCTTTTTTTCCTTTCTATTTGCTTGGAATATTTGTTTCCAGTCTTTTACTTTCAGTCTGTGTACGTCTTTTGCCCTCAGGTGGGTCTCTTATAGGCAGCATATGTGTGGGTCATGCTTTCTTATCCATTCAGCTATTCTATGTCTTTTTATTAGAGCATTTAATTTGTTTATGTTTAAGAATATTATCTATAGGTACTTATTCATTGACATTTTTTCTTACCTGTGTTCTTCTCTCTCCTTTTTCTAAAGAAGTCCTTTCAGCATCTCTTACAGAACTAGTTTGGTGGAGGTGTATTCTTTTATATTTCTTTTGTCTGGGAAGCTCCATTTATGGCCTCCTATCTTAATTGAAAGCCTTGCTGGGTAAAGTAGCTTTGGTTACAGGCTTCTGGTTCTCATCACTTGGAATATTTCTTGCCATTCCCTTCTGGCTTGGAGTGTTTCCATTGAGAAGTCACCTGCTAGCCTTATTGGGTATCCCTTGTATGTTTCTCCCTTTTTGTATTTAAGATTCTCTCTTTGTCTTGGAATCTTGCCATTTTAATTATGATGTGTCTTGGAGTCAGCCTCTTTGGGTTCCTCTTGATTGGGACTCTGTGTTTCTTGGATTTGTGTCACTTTTTCTCTCATCAAAGTAGGGAAGTTTTCCATCAATACTTTTTCAAACAGGTTGTCTATCCCTTATTCGTCCTCTTCTCCTTCTGATATCCCTATTATACAGATATTATTATGTTTCATGTTGTCTTGCAGCTCCTTACCACCTGTTCATTCTTTCTGAGTCTCTTTTCCTTTTCTTACTCTTTTTGAGTGTTTTTTCTACCTTTTCTTCCAGCTCACTGATTCAATCCTCTGCTACATCCAGCCTGCTTGCAATTCCTTCTAGTGTGTTTTTTATTACCAAGATTTTATTTTTCATTTATTCCTGAGTGTTGTTTATAGTTTCTATTTCCTTTTTCATACAGTTGTAGTTCTTACTCAGTTCCTTGTACTTGTCTGTGAGTTCCTTGAGTATCTTTATAACCATTATTTTGAATTCCACATTTGATAGTTTGGTTACCACCATTTCATTTAGCTCTTTTAGTGGGGAGTCTTCCATTCCTTTGAATTGCATGTTCTTTTTTTGTCTCCCCATTTTAGGTAACTCTGTTTGTTTGTTTCTGTGCTCCCCGATGTTTCGCTCTGCTAACTGTCTTTGTAGAGTGAAAGTTTATGATAGGAATTCTGTGGGGTTCAGTGGTGTGGTCTCTTTGATCTTCTTGTCTAGATACTGTAGGTTTTCCCTTTCTTCTGTTTGTGTGGGCTCTCTTGTTGTACTTGGGTTTTTACCTTTTGGTAGTTCCTTCGTTGGTATTTTCTCTCCTCCAGTAGGTGTACTGATGTTTGCAGCTCCCACCTATTCTTGTATGTGATCAGTGGCAAGGAATAGGCAAAATGGATTAAGACAGTGGGAGAGTATTTTATAGGATTTAAAGTACCAGCAAGTAAAGAAGAGATAGGAGATTCTTTGGATAAGTATGCATTAACTGTGATATTTCACCCTACTATCCACTTTTTATGAAAAGTGAAAGAGAAATAAGACTCTCATTAGAGGGGAGGAAGATTAAGAGCTAAATCCAGAAAATAGAGCACTTATGCAAGGTTAGATGATGAGATATAGTGAGAGTAAAGGATAGAAAGTAGTGTGAGAGAGAATAGAGTTAACCACAACAATAGTAATGCTCAGGGTAAAAGTGAAGTGGGTTAAGATCAGGGAGGGTTACTGTGTAGTATGTACAATTGTATGGAACAACAATTATTTACAATAGTACTAGAACAATAATAATATGACAGGAAATATATGATTGGGTTAACCAGAATAGAAAGTACCTGATCAAGAGCTGTGTGTTATTAGACCATGAGTGAAGTGAAAGTAGGAAAATTAAAATACAATAGAGAATAAGGAAACAAGTGAAAAAATGCAATTAAACAGAGAAATAAGATGAGGACAACTAAACATAAGAAAGAGAAAGAAAAAATACTAATAAAATAAAAGTGGTAAAAATAGTGAAATGATAATAATAATACACATAAACAATAAAATGCCAGTTCTATGGGATAGCAAAGTGACATTTGCCTCAGTTTCTCAATTTTGGGGGTTAGCCTTGTGCTTCCCCTTTCAATCTGTCTCTGGACCCTTTGTAACTCCACATCTTATTATCTCTCTTAGGGGGAGAAAAAAAGGAAAAAAAGAGAGAGAGGAATGGAAAACAACAAAAAAAGAGAGAGAGGAATGGAAAAAACAATTAGCTTCCTACTGACTTTAAACCTGGTCAGTGAGTCGTGCTGTACTTCCTAGATCCTGAAGGAAGAAGGGGGCTCTGGCTTTGCTTTTCTCCCTTCCTATGGTTTTGAGAAGACGGGGACCAATTCTGGGATGCAGTATTCACAGTTTCCCAGCCTCTGGCTCAGGTCCTCCATGAGCTGTCAGGCTCAGATCAGCCACTCCGTCTCTGGGCACACAGCACGAGACAAGCTCAGGCGCTAGGTTCCACTTAGCCACTCAGTCTCTGGGTGCATACAGCTCAAATCACCTTGGAGGCGAGCCAGCAGCTGCTTGAGAGTTCCTTACAAATCAGCTTCTCACCATTGTTAACAAGCACCTAGCTTTTCTCATAGCCCAGCTTTCCAACTACACTGGACACTATCTGAGTCTAGGTCCTACTCAGCCCAACTCCTCCCTTCTCCAAATGTCGCCTGGCACCTCAATTTTTCTAGTGCCAGTGTATACAGTCCCAGGAGATGTACATTGCCTCTGTGTGTCTCCCACTTCATCTCTATTCCTCCCAGCAACTTCCAGTCTCCAGGTCCCTCCTGGTGCCGGGCTGCCCTCCCTGCTCTGGTAGGGGAGGGAACTAGTGATATAACTCTCTTTCCTGTATCCTGCAATAGGCACTGTGCCAGGGGCCACAGTGGCCTAGGTCCCTGCGCAGATCTTAGGGACCTTACCATCCCAGCGCAGTCTCTTCACCATCTGTTTTTCAGTGCCCTCTACAATTTTTGGCCTCCAAACTTCATATAAGCTAGGATTCCATTGGCTGCTCACTCTGTTCCTCAGAAGATTGGCCAGGTGTTCCAGCTGAGCACAAGGAGAACTGGGCTCCACTACCACATACCTTGCTGCCATCTTCTTCCCCCATTGGTATATTTAAAAAGGATTAAACCATCCTCCACTTAAAAATTCCAGTAAAAATAATATGATACTATCTGTGGAAAGTCCTGATGGCTTAGTTATATACTAAATGTTTTATTTATATTTTTCAGTGAGTAGTTTCCTGGGTAGTTAGTTCCCAGTGTTTATGATATGATTCACACTATAATATATTTACTTCTAACTTTTAAAATATTTTACTTCAACCATATGCTACTTGCAACACAACTAGAGGTTTAAAAATAACGCAATAGTATATGTTCATGGTTTATCTCTAAAATTGTCTTAATTAACAACTGGTACAATATTTCTCTATGAATACATAAGATCATCATTATTCAACTTCAAATACTGAATAACACATATCTTTGAAATTATATTTGAGACTTAGAAAAACAAATAGAAATTCATGAGTTCTCTGAGCCTGGCAATGAGGCACCATTTGCTCACCTGTGTGTTGGTGCTAAGATAGCCCTCCCGTGATCCCCTTTCTCAGTTTCCCCCTAATCTCATTGGGTGAATTGCTGATATTGCCAAATGAACTGGAATATTAATTTATTTGAATGCATGTTTAGCAATGACATTTTAAATTAAAAAAATAAAGTAGATTTTTCAACTGACATACAAGAAACCAAACAAACAAAGTCATCACAAATTGCAAATATGACATCAGATAAGGAATTATTTGTAAATGTTTATAACTATTACCAAATAATTTTAGGATTAGAAAGTTCCTTCCATTTCAATTTTAAATACCTGATGGTTAATTTTCCTTCACATCCTTTCTCTAGACTTGAAAAACTTCTAAAATGAGATATTACTAACCAAAGCACCCAATTCTCCTTATATAAAATAGCTCTTTCCCTCATATTATCTTTCCTGGTACTAGCTCTACCAAAGTTTTATATTTTCCTCAATGTAGTTTTGCTATGTGTTCTCTGTTGCTATTTTTTGTTAAATATGCTTATGGCACACACACATACACACAAATATTTGGAAGAATATGGATCCTTTTAGATTGGATATATTTATTTAAAGTAAAGAGCAAAATGAAGGAAGTCATGAAAAGACAATAACTTTTGAAATTTAGGAATATTAATTAATAATATATAGTATTCTTAATACTTAGTCATTGTATATTAACAAGTATATATTGTAATATACTAACAATACAGGGTGAGGCAAAAATAGATTTATAGTTATGAGTATGCAAAACACAGAATTTACACTAAGTAAAGTAACTACATATTGTTTTATGTGCATGTGTGTGTTTCCCTAATAAAGTCTAGTTATCCTTCTTTTACTATGTAACAATAGCTGTTTTTGTACTTCAGATTATTTCAGTAAAAGGTATTTTTTAAATTTAATAATTTTTATTTTTCAACTACAGTTGATGTACAATATTATATCAGTTTTAGGTGTACAAGCCTGTGATTAGATATTTATAAAACCTATGAAGTAATCACCCAGATAAATCTAGTACCCATCTGACATAACACATAGTTATTATATTACTGACTATGTTCCCCATGCTGTATTTTATAACCCCATGACTATTGTGTAACTACCAATTTGTAATTCTCAATCCCTTCCCCTTTTTCTCCGAGACCCCAACACTCCTCCCTTTGTTCAAATGTCAAAATGTTCTCTATAACTATGAATCTGTTTCTGGTCTGCTTCATTTATTTTGTTTTTCAGATTCCACATATAAGTGAAATCATATGGCATTTGCCTTTCTCTGTGTGACTTATTTCACTCAGCACAGTAACCTCTAGGTCCACCCATGATGTTTCAGTCTATATAATATTTTAAAAAGATATTTTATATTAGCATTTTCCTCTTAGTGATAACAGGATAGCAATTATATATAAAGTAGTCAAAAAATAAAGATTCAGTGATTAGCTAACCGAACAGTTGATTAAATGAGTCAGTGGCTACTAACATTGTATTTTTATTAATAGTGAATATTTGCTTTCTGTCACTGGACTCTTTTTGGACTTTTTCATTTGTAAATTTAATCTCCAGAATAATTATACACTATGCTATAATACCTTATCTTCTGAAGCAATGATGTACTCCTCTAGTACTTTAAATGATATCATATTTTTTTTCTCTTTTTTTTATTTTTTAATTGTTTTTCAGTACAGTTTTCTGTCTTTTATATTATATTCTTTAAGAATTAAACAATTGAAGTACAGAATGACACCAAAAAACATAGGCAACAGAGATAAGTTGGACTTCATCTAAATTTAAAACTTTTGTGCATCTATGGACACTATAAATAAGATGGAAAGGCAACCTACAGAATGGGGGAAAATATTTGCAAATCATGTATCTTACAAACAATTAATATCTATAATATATAAAGAGCTATGACTGAGCAACAGCAGCAAAAAAGCAAGCAATCTAATTTAAAAATGGGCAGATGTTGGGAACCGCTCTGCCTGGTTTCAGGAGCTATAAACCCCCCACGGCTAAGGCTGAGTGAGTGACCTTCAGACTGTGAGCCACTAAGGAGACAAAGCTTATCTCCCTGGAAGGAATGCTGCTTCTGCTTCATCCATCTCTGGCCCCCAATGCTTGGTCAGTCAATGATGGGTAAGACCCCTCAGAGAGGGGTCATAGGCAACCTAAGCCAGACATGATCACTTGGGAGGCCCTCAAGGAAGGACTCGGGGGACTACAGCAAAGAGGGGGTGATGGACCCTCATTTCCTGACTATTCTGATATAGCATGAGTCCTCATTCTGTCTGCAAGAAGTCTCCTAATCTCTTGGCTTCCTTACTTGCCCTGCCTGACTTAAGCCTGAGGCAATGCCTTAAGCCTGAGACAATGCCTTAAGCCTGAGACAATGCTGGTGGTCGGTACCACCCTGTGCTGGAAAGGGCAGGTTCCCCTAGGGCAATCAGACCTAAGAAAGAATATGTAAAATCCTGTGAAAACTGCTTTGTTTAAAATGCTCTCAATCAAATGATAAGGGTCCAAGAGAGAAGTGAGTTTGTTCCTCAAAGTTTTATGGCTCTTTAGCTATCTGACCCTGACTCAAAATAGGTCCTCAGAGTTCTTTGTTATGTATTGTTTGACCCATACTGCTTGACATTGATTGATGAGCCTTACCTGTATCCCTGTGTGTTATGAACCTAATAAATACCATTAAGGTAAGGACTCCTGGCCCTTCTCCTTTGGGAGATTAGCCACCTTTCCTCCCCAAGCAGATCATGTCTTGGTAGCATTATTTTCATCCATGGCAGCTAGGGGGCGCTCTGTGGGTGGCACCCCCCCCACAGGCAAAGGACTTGAGTAGACATTTCTCCAAATAAAGTATTCAGATGGCCAATAAGCACATGAAAAGATTCTCAACATTGATCTTTAGGGAAATGGAAATTAAAACAACAGTGAAATACCACTTTACACTCATCAGAATGGCTATTATAAAAAAATTAAACAAAGGAAGTCAGAAGTGTTGCAAAAGATGAGGAGAAATTAAAACCTTTAAGCATTGCTGTTTGGAATGTAAAGTAATACAGATACTATAGAAAACTATGGCAGTTCCTCAGGAAAAATTTAAACATAGTTTTATATAACCCAGCAATTTCACTTATGAGAAAATACACAAAAGAATTGAAATCAGAGACTCAACCAGATAATTTCCTTAAAAAGTTTTTTAATTGATTTATTGCTTTGACACAGAGAGTAAGGAATGGGGAGGGAGAGAGAAAGAGAGAGAGAGAGAGAAACATCAATTTGTTGTTCCATTGATTTGTGTCTTCACTGGCTGCTTCTTGTGTGTACCCTGACCAAGGATCAAACCTGAAACATTGGTATGTGGGGACAATGTTCCAACTAAATGAGCTAACCAGCCAGGGTGCCTCAAACAGATGTTTCTACACCCATGTTCACAATAATGTTAATCACCATATTCAAAAGGTAGAAACAACCCAAGTGCCTATCAATAGGTACATGGATAAATAAAATGTGGTATTTACATACAATAGAATATTATTTAGCCTTGAAAATAAAAGAGATTCTGACATATCTTACACCATGGATGAACTTTGAAAATGTTTTGCTAAGTGAGATAAACCAGACATAAAAGTGGAATTATATATAAATATAATTATTTATATTTAATTTATATAATTTACTTATATTTATATTTATATTTGTTTGTTTGTTTAATTATTTATATTTAATTTATTATAATTTATATAATTATTTATATGTAATTATTTATATATCATTCCACTTTTATGGAATACACAGAGTAGTCACATTTGGAGACAGAAAGTAAAGTGATGGTTGCTAGGGTTTAGTGGAAGTTATTGTCAGTACGCACAGTGTTTCAGGCTGGGATGATCAGAACATTCTGGGGATGGATGGTGGTGATGGCTGCACGACACTCTGCATGTTCTCAGTGCCGCAGAGCTGTGCATTTAAGAATGTTTAAAACAGTAAATGTTATGTTGTGTATATTTTACCACATTTTAAACAATTATAAAAATTTTTAAAAGACAAAGATCTAGAAAAATTCTCTTTTGATTAGTAGAATAATATATAATGACTGATAAAGAATGAAAATATGCTCTTACATGTCAACTTATTAATGGTGAAGGATAAGTTCTAAATTTTTTTGACAATTACAACTATTTAAAAAGAAAACTGTTCATTTCCTGAAAAAAAAATATTTCTTTAACTCTCTAAAACCTTAGCCATTTCAAAACATGACTTTCTGCTATATTTCAGAACATGACTTTCTGCCACATTATTATAGAGGCTAAGGGAGAAATATTCCTTGGGACCATTCAGTGACCTGGTTGTTCTGTCTAGATACTTTAACCAAATGTCTCACATTGCAATTTGATCTCATTTCTTTGGATTTGTTGTATTTGGTTTATTAAAGAAGTTTTCATTTCTAAAATATTTTTAAAATGTGATAATTAAACCATCTATAATGAAGCAATCTTCTTTTTATATTTACGCAAACTTTCATTTTCTTCACAGGGCAAGAAACAATGACTGGAGAAGTGCCAAAATGAATTTCTGAGACTGAAATTGTTCCATCAGGAGTTTCGGCTGGATTGCAGTCACAGTGGATTGGGTAAATCCCAGTGAAGTTACTAAGACAACCAGGACAATCTGCTCCCAGTCAATACCCCAACCCTGGTAGGGAGCTGTGTTTGTTTATTGGTTACATTTATTTAAGGTATAGATTTAGCTTTCTGTGACCAATCTGTTTTGTATTCAATTGTATCTTGCCCTCTTGATGTGCCATTTACTTAATAATAGAGTTGTGAAATTTAAATATATGTACTTGTATTTTTATTTTCTTTTCTGAATTCTCAATTATAAAATATATCTATTAGAATGAATAAATACAATAAATAAACTATAATGGTAAATACAGTACTTTTAGGATATAGTTTCCTTCTGGTCAAAGGTTTGTATTATCCAAAAGCTAAAATAAGTGTTCAGTGCAGAACTGGAGATCAAGTATTTTTCTGTTCTTATCTAATTTCTCATTCCCTAAGTAATTATATTAGGTTAAAATTTACACAAAGAAAAAGCATAGTGAAATTAATATCTTTTATAGGTAGCTTCATATTTTGATTCATAAATGAGAATATAAAACATCTCATAAATTTATCTTTTAGCAAGGAGATAATTCAATTAATACATGGGTTATCAGCACCAAATTTTCTTACTGTAAATTGTTCTTTTACCATCAGTTTTTAAACTCAACAAAAATTGACTTAAGAAAGTAGAAGTAACTAGCCAAAATTTGTGAAAAGTAAGTTCAATGATTCAGACAGAGATGGAATAGTATCATCTTTGCTTCCTGCCTTCCATTTTATCTAGTATGTTCAAGAGTTTGCCTGGCACCTGAGATTTGAACAGAACTTTGCACATCACAAAGACACAGAGACAGAGACTGTTTGGGAACAGAGCTGGCCACTTTTTGCCTTGGCACTGTGGATGTCATCTGTTATGCTTCATGCTACATTATTAAGGAAAGTCACAGGTTTTTTTATAGACTTAGGAAAGTTAGGTTGGCTAAGGAGGTATCACAGAATTAACTGAGAACTGCTAAAATTTAATCTTTCATTCAGTCAGGCACCGAACAAGGCACTGAGGATAACAAAGTGCATAGCAACACTAGGGCACCACCTACCCACATCTCTCCAGGGGCTTCCAACTCTGTGAACCTTGGCCTGAGGCTTACCCTGAGCTCATCTCCCTTGTGTATCCCCTCATCTCATATCTTTGTGTTTGCCTAACCCATTTGGCTCAATGCCCTTTTTCATAAATGCTAAACGCACTTCTCTTCAAGACCTTTGCATTGCTATTTCTTTGGCTAGAAGATTTACTCCCAGATATTAACTGTACTTACTCATATCTCTGCTCAAATACTATCTCTTCACTCAGGCCTCTGGCAACAACTGCACATATGTGGAGACTTCTCATTCCAACACAGATGTTATCCTTCAACCAGCTTCTTTTATATTTACAATACTTATTCATACCTGATATATGATACATCTATTTGTTTACTAATTTATATTGTTTGTCTCCCCCATGAGAATATGATAAGGTCTGTCTGGGAAAAGTGCAGCCATTGTTAATATAACAAGAATGGTTTCATAACATCGATGTAACCTGGTAGCCAAGGAGAGTAGACTGAAATGCACATGCGTGAATAATGACAACTTCACATACTAGTCACTGCAGGTGGTAGACACTATTGAGTGAGCATGTGTACTCTGTGGCCATCACATTCAAAATGACTGAGCAAGTAGAACAATGAATCTGCATCAAATTTTGCATTAAGCTTGAACATTCTTCTGTGGAAACTATTTGGATGATTAAGAATTCAGTGATGATGCAATGGGTACAGCACAAATAAAAGTGTGGCATGAACACTTCAAAGATAATTGAGAATCTGTTGAAAGTGATCCATGTTCTGGTAGGCCTGCAACAAGCACAATATCTGAGAATGTTGAATATGCATAGACTGTAATTAACAAAGATTGGACCTACAGTGAAAGAACTAGAAGCTAATTTGGGGATTCTAAAAGCTGGTGTCTGGTATTTTGACACAGGATCTTGGTATGAAATATGTTTGGCAAAATTTGTTCTACAGCTTCTGCTACCAGAGCAGAAGGAATATTGTGCTGCAGTTGCTAATGACTGGGTTTAAACTGCTACCAACAAACCAGATTTCCTTAAGAAGGTCATAACCAGAGATGAATTGTGGGTCTACAGTTACGATCTGGAAATGAAGGCCCAGTCGTCCCAATGGAAGTCGCCTGGTTCTCCATACCTAAAGAGGGGGCAGCAAAGTCACAGAAAGATCAAGACCATGTTAACTGTGTTTTTTGATTGGGAAGGTGTTGCCCATCACAAGTATGTCCCTCCAAACCAAACAATTAAAACAACTGCACAAGAAGCAATGAAAGAAGTTTCATATTACCCCAGAGTGGGAGAGGGACAAAGAATATTAGGAGAGGGACAGGCCGAGAAGGGGAGAGAATCTGCGTGTGCTGCAGTCAGTGAGAACTTCTCCCCAAGGACCACAGGCCTTCAGCAGTGCTGTGCATTCCTGAGTAGGTCCACAATTTGTCGGATTTGATTATCATTAGTGTGTGTGTGTGTGTGTGTGTGGTTTCATAATGAAATCAGGTTTCACATGTATGATAACTTGGTGTTACCCAGAGATGGCTGTTGTACAAACAGAACTGTAGATGCAGAACAGACCCTGAAATTTCCATTTATCTTTCAAAGTTATTGGTTTCCACAGGCTATGAAATTGCCCAATATTACCTACATCTTTTGGTTCCAAACAGTTATGAGTTAAATTCTTAAGAAGTGTGATTTTTTTCTCCAATGGTGAGAATATGGAGGCACTGACAGAAGTGGTTATCTTGGTGGCTGTATGGAAGGAGGGCCAGATGGAAGAGAATGAGGCCAGAGTGACCACTTCAGAGGTCTTGGGAAAGCTTAGTAAGAAAGATGATGACCTTGTCTATGACAAGTCTGGTGAGTCGACTCTGATCTTTTTTAATATAATTATTCTACACTTAGGCCATGAATATTATCCTCAATATAATCATGCAGAGCCTATATGAATTCATATATTCTTAGTCCTTAAACTGTTTCACATACCATCTGCCCTTTGTTTAACAGCCACTAATCACTGACTTCCTCTGTGCATTTTCTGAGGGGTTTTCTGTCTCTCCTTCAGTTTATTTTAAATAAGGGTAATAATGTCTCTTTTGTCTCCCATGCAGTGTGACAGTGTGGTTCCTCTAGAGTTCCTATCTTTCACATATACTCTTTATCATCTGTTTTTCCCATGAATTAATCATTCGAATTAGGGAATGACGGTTTTACCTTACCAGGACAAAAGAAAATGTAAAGGCTCTGTTATGTTTTACTGGAAAACAGAAAGATGATTCCTTTTCTCTTTTTTGGTGTATTTTATTGATAGTGATATTAGAGTTGTCCCCAAATTTTTTCCCCTGTATTTCCACTCCACCTTGCACCTCCCACCTTTCAGCAGTAGCCCCCCACCACCCCACTTAGTTCATGTCCATGGGTTGTACATACGTTCTTCGGCTTCTCTGTTTTCTATACTATTTTTAACCTCCACCTGTCTATTTTACGCCTACCAATTATGCTTCTTATTCCCTGTACCTTTTCCCCACAATTCTTCCCCTCCCCTTCCCCACTGCTATCCCTCCATGTGATCTCCATTTCTCTAATTTTGTTCCTGTTCTAGTTGTTTGCTTAGTTGCTTTGTTTTTGTTTTTTAGGTTCAGTTTTTGATAATTACGAATTTGTTGTCATTTTACTATTCATAGTTTTTTATCTTCTTCTATTTCTTATATAAGTCCTTTTAACATTTCATATAATAAAGGCTAGGTAATGATGAATTTTAACTTGACCTTATCTGGGAAGCACATCATCTGCCCTTCCATTTGAAATGATAGCTTTCTAGATAGAGTAATCTTGGATATAGGTCCTTGCTTCTCATGCCTTCAATTACTTCTTTACAACACCCTCTTGCCTGTAAGTTTTCTTTTGAGAAATCAGCTGATAGTCTCATGGGTACTCCTTTGTAGGTAACTCTCTCCTTTCCTCTTGCTGCTTTTAAGATTCTCTTTTTATGTTTATTTTTGGTTATCTTAAGTATGATGTGCCTTGATATATTCTTCCTTAGGCCCAATTTCTTTGAGCCTCTCTGGGCTTTCTGGACTTCCTGGAAGTCTAGTTCCTTTGCCAGATTGGGGAACTTCTCCTTCATTATTTGTTCAAATAAATTTTCCATTTCTTGTTCTTGTTCTTCTCCTTC
Source organism: Carollia perspicillata (assembly GCA_004027735.1). Classification (NCBI taxonomy): domain Eukaryota; kingdom Metazoa; phylum Chordata; class Mammalia; order Chiroptera; family Phyllostomidae; genus Carollia; species Carollia perspicillata. The sequence continues at coordinate 53,189 of PVKM010002250.1, read as the reverse complement.
TGGCATCCCTATGATTTAGATGTTGGAATGCTTAAAGTTGTCCCATAGTTTCCTAAGCCTCCCCTTATTTCTTTTGAATTTTTGTTTCTTCATTCTGTTCTGGTTGGATGTTTATTTCTTCCTTTTCTTCCAAAGCATTGATTTGAGTACCAGTTTCCTTTCCTTTACTACTGCCTCCCTGTATATTTTGCTTTATTTCATTTTGTGCAGCCTTCATCTCTTCCTTCATTTTGTGACTGAATTCAATCAATTATGTGAGCATCCTGATCACCAGTGTTTTGGACTCTATCAGACAGGTTATCTGTCTCCTTCTTGCTTAGCTCTTTTTCTGGAGCTTTGATCTGTTCTTTCATTTGGGACATATTTCTTTGTCTTGGTGTACTTGTTACGTTGTAAGTGGGCAGGACCTTAGGTCTTTGCCAAGGCAGAGCAACCCTCTTTGCTGCATTGTGGCACTGTCTGTGGGGGAGGGGTCAAAGAGGGAACAATGCTGTTTGCTCACTGCTCTAGCCCCTCTTTCCAACAAACCCTCCTGTGAGACTGGCAGTTTCTCCTGCCCTTGCACCCCCACAGTGTTTTACAGCTGGAGGTTTTGAGCCTAGTTTCCCATTCAGTCAGCCCAGCCTTGCCCATATGGTCTGCCACCTTCTTGTGTGTCCTCTTTGCTGAGCTGCCTGTCTCTGCCCCTCCTACCAGCCTAGGCAAATGTTTCTCTAAATCCTTGGTTGTCTTAGTTCCATGCAGTTTGATTTTTCTGGCACTTCTGTTGTTTATTATTCTTAAATTGCTTGTCATCCTTCTTTTGGTTGGGCAAGGAAGCAAAGTGTTTTTACCTATGGCTCCATCTTGGCCAGAACTCTCCTATGATTTCTTTTCTTAAAAAAAAGAACAAAACTAAATGGCATTCTTTTTCTTTAGAAAAAAATACTTCAAAAATGCTGATTGTTTTGTTAGTAGTAAAATATTTATTTTCCCTCTTATTTTCAACTAAGACATAAGTGGGTTGCTGGGATATAACATGGTAAATTTGAGCATTTTGAGAAAATAGAACTTTCATAATAACATCAACATAACCAAAACTCCTTGTATATAACCATCTACTGTTTCACATGCTTATCTGGAAAGGCATGACATAGAAGGAATGCCAAAATTTAAAAGGCCATTGTCCTTGGTATAAACAGCTTCCTAGAATTCAACAGTCATATTTCCTGTAATTTTCATCTTTGGGAAAACCATGATTTCTATGAGATGTGATATTTATTTATTACTTTTTTAAAATTTATCTTATTTAAAAATTTATTAAAAGTAGATATCAGGCCATAAGTTTTCCCCATATCTCCTATAGCCACAAATGGTATAAATAGTACTGTTTGCAACCAATTGCTAATATAATTTTGCCAACACAGATGTAATTGAACAGATTTAAAGATAACCATTTCTCTTCTAAAAGTCATGATGACAAAAGGCATCATTGTCACATAATTTATAAATTAACATTTTAAATCAAGGGCTAAGATACAGAGTTAAGTTTTCATGTGTCTTAGAATTTATTAAAAAACTAGTTGCACTAGTTTTTTGTCCAAATTTATTTTTTTCTTCTAATTGAATTAATTAGGGTGACACTGGTTAACAAAATTACACAGGTTTCAGGTGCACGACTCTACAACACATCATCTGTATCCTGCATTGTGTGTTTACCACCCCAAGTCAAGTGTCTTCCATCATCTTTTATCTCCCTATACACTGCTTCATCTCCGCACATCACCTTCCTCCTGGCCATCACCACACTATTGTCCATGTCCATGAATATATTTTCTTTTTTTTTTATGTTTCTCAATCCTTCCACTGCCTATCCCTCCTCACTGCGAGCTGTCATTCTACTCTCTGTCTATGAATCTGCCTCTATTTTACTTGTTAGTTCATTTATCCACTAGATTTCACATATGAGTGAAATAATGTGGTACTTATCTTCCACTGACTGGCTTATTTCATTTAGCATGATGCTCTCCAGGTCCATCCATCATCCAAAACTTGTAAGTATTGATTTTGCAAAATTTTAATTGAGTTTATTGGAGTGACACTGGTTAACAAAATCATAGAGGTCAAGTGTACAACTCAACAAAACATCATCTGCATACTTCATTGTGCATCCATAACACAAAGTAGTCTCTTTCCTTCCTCAATTATCTCCTCTTTGCCCATCTGTACGTATCCCCAGCCCCTTTCCTTCTGGCTATCATCATACTGATCATACTGTTGTCTGTGTCTATGTGATACACACACGCACACAAATGTACATATGTATATGCATCATATATTGTGCATACATGTATGTGTCATACATGTGTTCATGTGTGTGTGCATATGTGTGTGTGTGCACACACATTTCCTTAATCCCTTCACCTCCTTTTCACCACCCCCAATGCCCTCATCCCAGCCACCAGCCCTTAGTTTGCTCTGTGCATCTATGCATGGAATTGTTTTTTTAAAAAGTGTCTAATATGAGCAATTTTGTAACAACTACATAAGGAAAAAGTTATAAATTGAACCTCTGATAAAATTCACCTACAAACACCCCCACATTAATCAAGTCAAATAACAACAAAAAACCCATGCTTTCATGTACTTTACTATATACTATGGCTAAAAGACTACTTATTTTAATCACATAAGGAATCATGCATGTTTCCTTTTTTTGATATAATTAGTTAAATTATTGTTGAGCTTTCTCTTATGGTACATTGCAAAAACACTGGTTAAAATATCGAAATACAAAGTTTTACTTATTGCATAGATACCATGCTCACATCCAGACAAATGATATTGTTTTGGAATATATGCACCTAGGTTGTTTGAACCACTTGATTACTTCTCAGTTTAAAAAAGAGAACAATTATTAAGGCCTCTAATGTGATATTAAGGATTAGGTCAGAAATGTTAAATAAAAGAACCTACTCTTATTCAAAAAAAGAAAAACATTCATTCTGCATGTAAGAATCCAGCATAATTCTTACTAAGTCCTTTATCCTCATCTGATTTAAAATTAGAAAGAATGGAGAACCTCATATAGTTTATTCAATTAAATTATGACATATTTTTAAAGTTATGTTTTACTAAAATTTAACAAGATCTGTTTTTCTCAAACTAGGATCCTCGAACCACCTGTGTCAGAATTATCTGAGATGTACATCAAAAATCCCATTTCCTAGATGTACCAGGAAATACTTGGACCCATAGTTTAGGCTCCTTTACCATGTGACAATGTTTCTTTCGCCTCTGAGAATCTGGCCTTGAAAAACTGCCATAAGGAGCATGTGGTAGTACTATTCCAGTCTCTTGAGATAAATTCCAAAATAGGAAGAGAACAAAAGCTGGAAATGTTCTTTGATCTTTATATTTTGCTTTGGAGCATCTGCACGCTTGGAACTTTGTTAAATTTTTGTTAAATCTCTCCTCAGTGCTATAAAATAGGAAAGGTAGAGTTGCAATTTAATGGATTTAACAGTTGTAAAAGAGAGTGGCAGTCCCCTACATCTACAGAAACTACAGTTCACCTTTATAATGGTAAAATATAATAATCTTTAGTGTTTCTTTAAATTGTTCTGCATAGATGAGAACTTCAAATTGATGAAGGAAGGCCACACCTCATACGAAAGTTATTTTAAGGAGGACACCGGTTCCCAAAGCTGAATTAGTGATGTGTCATTCTGGTTGGATAGAAGAGATTATCTGAAAATAAAACCTAAATTTGTGTGAGATTTTTCTTTTAACACCTTATAATACCTAAGTTTAGTAGGAAAGTGGAAGACTGTGAGATGTAGAAAGGAAACAGCGTCTACTAACAGTTTATCATATTATACATTCACCTTCTTTTTAAATGATATGAGCAATTTAAAAAAATGAGTCAGTGCAGGTTCACTTACTGGCTCATATATATTACATTTTAAATGATGTCATTTTACTTATAATCCCCATATGATAAAACATAGGGCCCCTAAGAAAAAAATATATATACACATACACATATACCCCTCTCCATATATATATATTTATTTACATATATATATACACACACACATACACACATACACACATACACACATATATATGTATATGGGGAGAGAGAGAGAGAAAGAGAGAGAGATTTATTTTGAGGAATTGGCTCATGTTATTGTGTGGGCTGGCAAGCACAAAATCTGCAAGATAGGCTATCAGGCAGAAGATTCAGGGGGAAATTTATATGGTGGTGCAAGTCCAAAGACACTCTGGAACACAATTTCCTCTTTCTCACAGAACCTCAGTCTTTAATCTCTTAAGTCTTTCAACTGATCGAACAAGGCCCATCCACATTATAAAGAATAATTCATTTTACTTAAAAATCTACCAACTTAAATATTAATCTTTTTAAAAAATAACTTCCCACCAATATCTAAACTAGTTATCTAGGCCCAATGGCCTAGCAACTTTGAGCAAAGTTGACACATAAAATAACCATCATATATTTTGAAATATCTTTTCATTTCTTCTTTGATCTCATTGTTAACACATTCATTACTTAGTAACATGTTGTTTAGCCTTCATGTCTTTGTGAGGTTTTCAGTATTTTTCTTGAGACTTATTTCTAGTTTTAAACCATGATAATCAGAGAATATGCTTGATATGATTACAATTTCCTTAAGTTTATTGGGTCTTGTTTTGTATACTGATGTGTGGTCTGTCTTAGAAAGTGTTCCACTTGCACTTGAAAAGAATGTATATTCTGATGCTTTGGGGTGAAATGCTCTGAAGATATCAGTTAAATCCATCTCATTTAGTGTGTCATTTAAGGCTTCAGTTTCCTTGCTGATTTTCTATCTGCGAGATCTAGCCACCGATGTCAATGGGGTGTTAAAATCCCTTTCTAAGACTGTATTACTGTCAATCTCTCCTTTTATGTCCATCCAAGGATTTGCTTTACATATGTAGGTGCTTCTGTGTTGAGTACATAAATGTATACAAGGGTTGCATCTTCTTGGATTTCTTCCTTTATCATTTTGCAGTGTCCTTTATCTCTCATACTACAGCCTCTTTTTAAAAGTATATTTTGTTTGATATAAGTATAGTTATACTAACGTTTTCCATTTCCACTCACATAAAATATCTTTTTTCATCCCTTTACTTTTACTCTGTGTGTATCTTTCATTCTGAGATGGGTCTCTTGTCGGCAGCATATATATATGGGTCTTGTTTCCTTATCCATTCAGCTACCCTATGTCTTTTGATTGGAACATTTAAGCCACTTACATTTAAAGTATCTATTGACAGATATGTATTTATTTCCATTTTATTCTTCTAGTTATATTTTTCCTCTTCTCCTTTCTCCTACTCCTCCTTCTTTCTCCTCCTCCTCCTCCTCCTCCTCCTCCTCCTCCTTCTTCTTCTTCTTATTCTTATTCTCATTCTTATTCTTCTCTTTCTCATTCTCCTCCTTCTCTTTCTCCTTCTTCTCTTCTAGCAGGTCCATTTCTTGTAACATTGGTTTGGTGCTAACAAACTTCTTTAGCTTTTTCTTGTTTGGAAAGTCCTTTATTTCTCCTTCAATTTTAAATGATAGCCTTGCTGGATAAAGTAGTCTTTATTGTAAGTCCTTGCTTTCCAGCATTTTGACTATTTCCCTGAAATGTTTATGTTGAGAAATCAAGTGACAGTCTTATGGGAGCTCCCTTGTAGGTAACTTTCTTTCTCTTGTGGCTTTTAAGATTCTTTCTTTGACTTTAAGCATTGCTATTTTAATTATGATGTGTCTTGGTTTGAGCCTCTTTTGTTCCATATTACTTGGGACTCTCTGTGCTTTCTGTACTTGTGTGCCTTTTTCCTTCACCAGGTTAGGGAAATTTCTTTAGGTTAGGGTCAGTATTTCTTCAAGTTGGTTCTTGATCTTTTGCTCCCTCTTTTTTTCTCTGGTACCTCTATGATGCGGATGTGGCTATCTTTCATGTTGTCCCAAAGTTCCCTTAAATTATCCTCATTTTTTAAATTCTTTTTTCTTTTTGCTGCTCTAATTGGGTGTCTTTTTCTACCTTGTCTTCCAAATCTCTGATTCATTCCTCTGCTTCATCCAACCTACTGTTTATATCTTTCCATGAATTCTTCATCGGATATTATATTCTTCATTTCTGACTGTTACATTTTTATGGTTTCTTTAATGTCATTTTCATGTTGTTCAGCATTCTGATAACCATTGCTTGAACTCAATACCTGAAGAATTACTTGCTTCCATATCATTTAGCTCCTTTACTGGAAATTTTTCCTATTCTTTTATTTGGGGCCTGTTTCTTTATCTATGCATTTTGGCTGTCTCTTTGCACTTATTTATATTCTATGACCCCAGTCTTTGTGGGATGGCCTTAGATATAGGTGTTCTGTGGGGCCCAGTGGTGCAGTCTTATAGATCACCTGAGCTGTATGCTCCAGGAATGTCCCTGTGTGGGTTATATGGGCCTTTCTGTTGTAATTGAGTCTTAATTGCTATTGGCCCATTCATTTGTAGGGTTGACGCTCAGGATGACCAACTGTGAGGTTCAACCCCCAACCACAGCCTATGAGCTGCTGTGCAGGTACTGACAACATGAAGTAGAATTCACCTCAGAAGTTTTCAATGCCTTCTGAGATTTCTCTTTGGATATGCTTCTTGTAAAGCTTATTGGATCCCGCTCTGATGTTGTCTCAAGGTGACCACTGGGGGTGTTGGTTGTGGGCCTCTTTGGAGGGACTCTGGTACAGCCCAGTATAGGACACTGCCTGTGACTGGCCCTTGGCAAAGTGTTTGGAGCTACATCAATCAACAATTTGTAGCTCTCTCTGCCGGGCCTGGCAGAATGCAGGAAAGACCAAGCTGTATACCAAGTCTGGCTTTTACCAACTTCAGGACTGGGAGCAAAAGTCTTAAAGCACCCCCCAAAAATTGTCTTCTATAAGCTCCCACAAGCCTCCACCTGCCAGTTGCCTGATAGGCTTAGTCATGGAAAGAGTCACTGGGTATACTCCTCAATAAGGCATAAACTCTACAGGGAAAAAAAGAGAGAGTACGGAGTGTGGGGCTATTGCTTTCCCTCAGGCAGATGCAGCATGGAGGGGAGTACTGCAACCAAGAAAGCAGATGGTGTCTGAGGTATGAGAAAGTTACTAAGCACAGGATCCTGGTGGGTGTCCCTTCAGCTTACTCTCCAGAACCACAAACCCCAAACTATCCTCACACACTAGCACACTCTGCTATCCCTCCTCTGGAGCCCAGGGTGAGTGGCATGGACACAGCAAAAACAATCCCAAGGAGGAAATTTATAATATTACATACCTATCTCAAGACACACAAAAAAAGACCTCAAATAAACAATCTAACTTTACACTTAAAGAAACTTGAAGGAGCACAACAAACAAAGCTCAAACTGACTAGAAGGAAGAAAAGATAAGAAAAGTCAGAGCAGAAAAAACAAAATAAAGACAAAGAAAACGCAAAAGATCAATGAAACCAAAAGCTGCTTCTTTGAAAAAATAGAATGACAAACTTTTAACCATACTCATCAAGAAAAGAGGACCCATCTGAATAAAATCAGAAATGAAAGAGGAGAGGTAACAACTGGCATCTAAGAAAAACAAAAGATTGTAAGAAAATATGAATAGCTATATGCCAACAAATTGGACAATATGGTTAAAATGGATAAATTCCTAGAAACATACAACATTCCAAAACTAAATCAGAAGGAATCACAGAATTACAGATTTCACAGATTACAACTAGTGAAATTGAAGCAGTAATCAAAAGTTTCCCAAAAAGCAATATCCTGGACTGGATGGCTTCACATATGAATTTTATCAAACATTCAAAGAAGAACTAACAAATCTCCTTCTCAAACTATTTCAAAAAATTCAAAAGGAGGTAAGACTTGCAAACTTACTTTATGAGGCCAGCATTATCTTAATTCCAAAAACAAACAAGGCAGCCTAACCCATCAGTAAATAAGTGGATCAAAAAATTGTGGTACATTTACACAATGGAATACTATGCAGCAGAAAGGAAGAAGAAACTCTGACCTGTAGTGACAGCATGGATGGAACTGGAGAGCATTATGCTAAGTTAAATAGGCCAGGTGATGAAAGATAAATATCACACGATATCAACTATAAGTGGAATGTAGTAAAGAAAACAAACAAACAAGCAAAACAGAACCAGAGACATGGAAATAAAGAACAAATGTACAGTGGTCTGAGAGGAGGAGGCAGGGGTGTAGATGGGGGCAGAAGGGGAAGGGGCAAGTCAAGGACATGAATAGAGGACTCATGGGCATGGAAAATGGGGTGCAGATTAACTATGGGAGCAGGGGGGAGGAGCAGGGAAGAGTAACAGGGAAAAGGTGGGACAACTGTAACTGAACAACAATAATTTTTTTAAAAAGAAAGAAAATGATAGGCCAATATCCCTGATGATCAAAGATGCTAAAAGCCTCAACAAAATATTAGCAAACTGGATCCAGCAATACATTAAAAAAATTATTAACTATGATCAAGAGCAATTTATTCTGGGGATGCAAGGTTAGTATAATATATGCAAATCAATAAATATAATACACCACACAAGCAAAATGAAGGATTAAAAATCACATGATAATATCAATAACTGAATGCAAGAAATCATTCAATAAAATCTAGCACCCATTTATGATAAAAACTCTCGGCAAAATGAAAGGTAATATAACTCAACAAAATAAAGTACACATATGACAAACCCACAGCCAACATCATGCTCGATGGGCAAAAACTACAAACATTTTCCTTGAATTGGAAATAAGACAAGGATATCCACTTTTACCACTCTTATTCATTATAGTACTGGAAGTCCTAGCCATTTCAATGAGATGAGAAAAAAAAAAAGATATCTAAATTAGAAAGGAAGAAGTAAAACTGTTATTATTTGTAGATAACATGATACTTTATACAGAGAACCCTAATGATTCCACCAAAAAAAAAAAAACGCTATTACAACTGATATGTGAATTCAGTAATGCAGAATTAATGTAAATATCCAGAAATCAGTTGCATTTTTATAAACCAATAATGAACTATCAGAAAGGAAACTTAAAAAAATAATCCATTCACAATTGCTCTAAAAAGAACAGAATACCTAGGGAAAAATTTTAACCAAGGATATAAGAGACCTGTACTTGGAAAATTATAAGACATTAAAAAAAAATGAAGAAGATACAAATAAATGGAAGCATAAATGGTGTTCCTGGACAGGAAGAATTAACATCATTAAAATGTTCATACTACCCAAAGCAATCTATAGATTCAATGTAATTCCCATTAAGATATCTATGGTGTATTTCACAAAACTAAAACAAATATTTCAAAAATTTATATGGATCCACAAAAGACCCTGAATAGCAACAATAATCTTTAGAAAGAATAAAGTTAGAGGAATCACATTACCTGGTATCAAACTATACTACAAAGCCATGGTAATCAAACCAGCATGGTACTGGCATAAAAACATACATAGATCAATGGAAGAGAGTAGAGAGCCCATTAATAAACTCATGCCTTTATACTCAATTAATATTTGACAAGTGAGGCCAAAATATACAATGGGGTAAAGATACTCTTTTTAATAAATAGTGTTGGGAATATTGGACAGGTTATGTGCAAAAAATGAAACTAGACCACCTTCTTACTCTATACACAAGAAAACTCAAAATGAATAAAAAAATATTAGATTCATAACTATAAAATCTGAGAGGACAACATACGAAGTAAAATCTCAGACATTTCTCACAGCAACATTTTTTCTGATACATCTCCCCAGGCAAGGGAAACAAAAGAAAAAAATAAATAACTGAGATTACATCAAACTAAAAAGTTTTTGCACAGCACAGGAAACCATCATCAAAATGAAAAGACAATCCATTGAATGGTAGAATATATTCTCTGATACATCTGATAAGGGGTTAATATTCAAAATTTAAAAAAACTTATAAAACTCAACAACAAAACCCCTAAACTATCCAATTTAAAAATGGGGAAAAAACCTAAATAAACACTCCTCCAAAAGGACATACTGATGGCCAACTGGCATATGAAAAGATGTTCAACATCATTAATCATTTTAGAAATACAAATTAAAAACACAATGAGATATCACCTCATACCTGTCAGAAGGGCCATTATCAATAAATCAATAAGCAACAAGTGTTGGTGAGGATGTGGAGGAAAGGGAAACCTCATGCACTGTTGGTGAATGCAAATTGGTACAGTCACCCTGGAAAACAGTCTGGAGTTGGTGGGGCAGCTCTACTTTGTTGGCCTTTCACACTCAGAAACTGGCTTCCTTTCATTCCATTGGCCCACTTCCCCTTGGGTATTGTTGATGTCTGCCTGGCTGAAGCCAGATTATTATGGGAAAGGAAGCAGTGCCTTGCGTGTACACAGACACTGTGGTGAGGCCTCTTCCCAGAAGGGCACAAATCACCACTGCTTATGTTTCACTAATCAACATTTAGTCATTTGACCAAATTCACTGTGCAGCTTGTGGCAAAATGTAATCTGGACCTATGCCAGGAGGAAGAGAGAATAGATTTTGTTACACATCTCACAATCTTCACTAAGCCAGGCTGAGCCAGGCAGTACTCTGGCCTTCAGAAAATAGCAATGAGAGACAGAGGAAAAAAGTGTCTGCTCACCTCAGCTCACATTTTAGTAGGGCAAGGCTCATAAATGTATAAATGACATAATTTCACAAGGGATGAGTGCTATAACATCAAATGGAGGCACAGGATAGAGAGTGACTGGGGCTGGGACAAGAGAGAAAATTTCTCTGAGGAGGTGACATTTCAGATGAGAAATAAGAGACAGCAAATAAGAGATAATACAATGTTAACTGCATAACATGTATTATGCTATATATCTACAAGAATTGTGATTATTAAGATTCAGGAGGGCAAATACACATAATTAGAAAATGAAGGCTTTCTGGATTATGTAAAACAAAAATTAGGTATTTTACCTTCCCTACTGTGGAAGCAAGACAATACTAAAGATCAAATGGAATTTATTAACAGAAATTAAAATCTGGAGCAGTAAGGGGTGCAGACACTGAGAAATGCTTCATTTACCACTCGATGTTCAGTTATAAAGAAGCATCAGGCATTCAGTGCAGATAAGCATGAAGCTAAAACCTGTTGAAGAGGGTCGACAGAACACATACAACAATAGGAAAAGAAAAATCTGTAACACAGAAGCCTAGCTGGCTAAAGTTTTTACTAGCTCTAAGTGAAGAAATATTAAAAGCTAATTTAGGAAGCCAATTTAAGAACACTAATATATGCTATTATTGATTTGTTACATAAAAGTATGCATACCTGAACTATAAACTACACAATTCTCATTCTGTATTAATCCTTCTCATTAAATCCTTTTTATCATCTACATGTATAAAGTCTCAGGTTGAAGAACACTTCTAATTTAATTATAAAAATAATTTTATTACAAATAATAAAAGTGATATCGACCTTGAGAACTCACAGAGAGTAGAAGCTGGAAAGGTAGAATTGAACGTAGGGGACTTAATGCCATCATCTTACAAAGTGAGCAATCGAGGATGACTATCTATGCTCATGGAGCCGGAAATGGAGGTTTATGTAAACTTTTCTAAAAATAGAAGATACAGGAGAAACATATAAATTCAAAGGAAGAAAAAGAATAGAGCAGCAATAGTGAGGTAAGTGAATAATACCCATATTTATTATTGGAAGAGGATGATAATGTCTAAATATGATAATCAATAAATAGCAGTTTAGATAATAAACAGCAGTTCACATGTCATTTTAGAATAACAACATGAGCACCACAAGAATTTTAAAAAGAATGTTTAGGAGTCCTGTCTTCTGGGGAGAGTGGACCAGTGGTAAGGGAGGATGTGTTAAGTTCTACAGCAAGATTTGGTTTTTATTAACCATGACACACTTTACTTTGATACAATTTAAAAACATAATTTTTAAAAAAGTCTTTCCAGACATCATTATAAATAAATGCCTAGATTGGTGGAATGTGATAATAAACTATGAGTACTGTCCTGTTGCTTAGATGCTCACAACAGATAAGCAATACCCTTTGTGACCCTGACTATTAATGTGCCCCCCAAGAACAGCTGAGATCAGGACCACATGGGGCAGGTAGCACCAATCCCTGAGCCCAGCTCAGAACTGTCAACTGAAATGAAGAGAGGGGAGGATGGTAAGAATCAGCATTTTCAACATTAGAGGCTCAAACCTTCTCACATTCAAGAGTGAGTCAGAAGACTAATTCTTTGGAGTATTTTTAAATAATATATTCTATAAAAATATGAGGTGACAAAGCTACTTCTGATTTGGATACGTGATACTTCATAAAGCAACAAGTTTTTTAAAAATATAGAGGCTAGAGTTAATGGTTTATTCCATAGCTACTAGAATCTGTAGCTCCCAGAGCCCCTGGGTTAGCAATGCAATGAAAAATATGGCACTCAGGACTACATGGACAGTGACAGGAAGAAGTGACACATTTCTAATCTGCAAGAGCAAGAGGAGCAACAGGTAAGGTCAAGAGATGACAAGAAAGAGGGGGGTACCAGGGCTGCAGCAGGTGGGCACCAGAGGCATTCACATTAGGACAAGTGAAGGTGACTTTTGGAAATGAGATAGGACCTCCAGTTATTAAAATGGTAGAATCTGGGAGCTAAAGACTATTTCTCTTACCACAAGTATTTTTAGTTAAATTCCTTGATTGTCTTTGCTGAGGCTGGTGTTGCTTGAGGGGAAAAAAGATATTCCATAAAGAAAGAGATGTTCAATGTTTTATTCTTTTGCCCAGATACGGAAAATATTTTAGATGAAAATCTGTAGTATTAGCAAGCGCTTATCAAACACAGTTTGTGGTTCATTTAACCACAAGACAAATAAGAGAATATGGTTGCTCTCAAAGATTCAAGTTAGGAAAGCAAACAAGTAAACAGTTATGAAAGTGATGGGTAGGTAGTATGACTCTCCGAAAGAGTCAGAAAGGTTGATATACTTTGAATGGAAAGTTCAAAGAGGACAGCGAATAGACCAGCAGACTCTGAAGCTACAAGTAATGTAGTATAACTGGAGATACTGTGATGATAGAGAACTATGGAGAGAAAGACAATGGCTTAAGTGGTCCTTATCTGGGGAACTAACTAGAATCACCTTCCAAAAACAAAAGAACTTTTTAAAAAATGAGGTCAGTGAAAATGAGGGAGCAGGAAACTCCAAGCACTTGTGGCTCCACAGAAGCATAAAAAATATCAAACGGGAACCGTCAGAACCAACTTTGCCAGAGCTCTGGAAAACAACCTCAATTAAATGCTGAATGGAGGAAAAGCCAAATTAGAGATAATTAAGAAAGCTTTGTGGCACTGTTACTTGCCCTTGCCACACTCCTCTCCATTTCAGCAATGGTTTTGAAAATGTCAGCCTGCATTCCCAGGAGGGACCCTGGTCCCTCCCTCTGAAGGAGCTGAGTGGGCCTTATTTGCAAAGAATGCGTGTTATCTGTTCTAATCTGTCTGGGAGCTATGTGAAGAACTGATACAAGTATCTGTTTTGTTTCTCCTCAGAACTCGCTTAGGTTGGAAAAGCAGCAGGATTCCTCAAAAACATTGAAAGATGAACTAAACACTTGTAGTCACCTAGAACAAAAGATTCAAGTTGAGGTGTATGATAGAATGCCAAAAACTAGGATGAAAAGCTGGGGAATTTCATTATGAAATTAGAGAATTCAAAAGTTCATGTGCACTAGGAAATTAAGAAATTTATGCACATGCTCAAGACAGGATGTATGCTCACAAAATAAGTGAAAAGGTCTTAAGTTTTCAGTTACAGCTGATTTCTGGGCTCAGTGCATGTAGGAAGAGAATAAGACAGTGTTGTAAAGGTATAGGTGTTGAAGGAGTACACTAGGACAGGACCAATCTGCACAGACTAGAAGAGGATTTTGTGGGTTTTTTTTTTTTTGTTTCTTCTTTTTCTCCTTTTCATTTTCCTTCTCTCCCTTCTTCTTTCTGTTCTTCTTTATCTTTTTCATTTTGCTATTTTTTCTTGGTTCCTAGGGCTCAAGGAAAGCACTCTCAAAACTCTAGCTGAATGCAAGCAAAGAAACAGAGCCTTCCGAGACTACACATGATGAAGAATATGTATTTTACAAAAATATAGGGTTGGCCAAAAAGTTCATTTGTTTTTTTCCATAAGATGGCTCTAGTAGTCCTTAGCTATGTTTAACTTCATTCAAAAGAATTTTGTTAGATTGTGTTGTGACAGCTATCGTGTCAGTGTGCATTTAAAAAATCATCAAAATTGGTGAATTTTTATATAGTCATTTAAATATTGAATATGGAAGAAAGTAAGCAACATTTTTTAATGTTATTCTTTATCATTTCAAGAAAGGTAAAAATACAAAGAAAACACACAAAAAAGATTTTTACAGCGTATGAGAAGGTGCTGTGACTGATTGAAAGTGTCAAAAGTAGTTTTCAAAGTTTCTTGCTAGCGACTTCTAGCTGGATGATGTTCCACAGTCAGGTAGATCAGCTGAAGTTGATAGCGCTCAAACCAAGACATTAACTGAGAACAATCAATGTTCTACCATGTAAGATATAGCTGACATACTTAAAATATCTAAATGAATAAAGTTACTGGTGAAAATGAAAAATGTGTTTCTTATTTTATGGAAAAAAACATATGGACTTTTCTGGCCAACCTAATAGGTTAGAAGAGTCACTAAACAACAGCATACAACAAAAAAAACAAAAAACAAATGCTGAGGAGAAGAAAAAAATTGATTTGCATACTTCCTACATTATAATGTTCAAAATGTCCAGTTTCCTATAAGAAATTATGATGCATGCAAGAAAATAAAAACAAGAAAGCATGGCCCAGTAACAAAAGAAATAAACAGAAACTGTCCCCAAGGGAGTACAGATTAGGACTTACTAGACAACAGCATTAAACCTACTGTCTTAAATTTGCTCAAAGATCCAAAGGAAACCAGTAAAATGATGTTAGATAAAGAATATCCATAGAAACATCGAAATTATAAAAGAAACTAATAGAAATTTTAAAGCTGAAAATACAATATCTGAAATAAAAATGAACTGGGAGATTTTCACTGGCCACTTTAAGTACTTTATGCCTCTAAATAAATATCCAAACAAGGAAGTTACTCTACTGGCTGGACTGATTGATTCTTATGACAAAGGGGAAACTGGGCTGATCTTGCCTGATGAAGGTAAGGAAGAGTAAGTCTGGAATACAGGAGATCCTTTAGGGCATCTCTTAGTACTACCATGATTTATGATTAAACTCAATGGAAAACTACAGTAACCCAATACAAGCAGGAATACAAATGTCCCCAATCTTTTAGGAATAAAGGTTTAAAGTCACCCCACCTGCTTATCTGGAAATCCTTGTTGCATATAATGAGCAAACTAAACACAAATCAAGCAAAAACAAGAAAATAATAAAGAAGATAAAGAAAATACTAACAAAGAAAATACTAAACAATGAAGTGGCAGTAAATGAAATAGAGAATAGAAAAACAATAGAATCAGGAACAAGACAAGGATGCCTGCTTTCACCACTCCTATTCAACATGGTACTGGAAGTCCTAGCCACAGCAATCAGATAAGAAAAAGAAATAAGAGGCATCCAAATTGAAAGGAGGAAGTGAAACTGTCATTGTTTGCAGATGACATGATAGTGTACATAGAAAATCCTATAGACTCCATCAAAAACTACTTGATCTAACAAATGACTTTGGCAAAATAATCAGATACAAAGTCAATAGTCAGAAATCAAAAGCATTTTTGGTACACCAACAATAAAATGCCAGAAACAGAAATCAGGAAAAAAATCCCATTTGATATAGCAACAAGAAAAATAAAATACCTAGGAATAAACCTAACCAAGGAGGTAAAAGACCTCTCCTCAGAAAACTATACAGCACTGAAGAAAGAAATTAAGGAAGACACAAACAAATGGAAGCACATACCATGCTCATGGATCAGAAGAATTAATATCATCAAAATGTCCATATTACCCATAGCAATTTATAGATTCAATGCAATCCCTATTAAAGTGCAAATGGCATATTTCACAGATATAGAACAAACATTTTGGGAATTTATAAGGAACCATAAATGACCCCAAAATAGCTGCAGCAATTTTGAGAAAGAAGAACAAAGCAGGAGGGATCACAATACCTGATATCAAACTGTATTACAAGGCCACTGCAATCAAAATAGCATGGTACTGGCATAAAAACAGGCACAAAGACCAATTGAACAGAACAGAGAGCCCAAAAATAAACCCAAGTCTCTATGGTGAATTAATATTTGATAAAGGGGTAAGAAGCATAAATTGGAGTAAAAATAGACTCTTCAACAAATGGTGTTGGGAGATCTGGACAGCTACATGCAAAAAAATGAAACTTGATCACCAACTTACACTATACACAAAAATAAATTCAAGGTAGATAAAAGACTTAAATATAAGTCATGACACTATAAAAGTCCTAAAGGAGAACATTGGCAGGAAAATCTCAGATGTTCCACACAGCAACATCTTCACTAATATGTTCCCTAAAGCAAGGGACATAAACGAAAGAAAAAACAAATCAGACCTCATCAAATTAAAAAGTTTCTGCATGGCTAAAGAGAACAGCACTAAAACGAGAAGAGAACCAACTATACGGGAATATATAATTGCCAATGATACCTTGGACAAAGGTTTGATCTCTAAAATATATAAAGAACTCACTCGACTCCACTCCAGGAAAACAAAAACCCCAATTAAAAATGGACAAAGACCTGAACAGACACTTACTTCTCCAAAGAGGACATGTAGAGGCTCCAGAGACACATGAAAAGATGCTCAGCATCACTAGCCATCAAAGAGATACAAATGAAAACCACAATGAAATATCACTTTACACCGGTCAGGATGGCCATCATAAACAAATCAAGAAACAGTGTTGGAGAGGGTGTGGAGAAAAGGGAACCCTAATGCACTGTTGGTGGGAATGCAGACTGGTGCAACCACTATGGAAGACAGTATGGACTTTCCTCAGAAAACTAAAAATGGAACTGCCTTTTGACCCAGCAATTCCACTGCTGGGATTATATCCTAAGAGCTCTGAAACACCAATACAAAAGAACCTATGCACCCCAGTGTTCATAGCAGCACAATTTACAGTAGCCAAGTGCTGGAAGCAACCCAAATGCCCATCAGCAAATGAGTGGATCAATAAACTCTGGTACATTTACACAATGGAATTCTACACAGCAGTGAGAAAGAAGGAGCTCCTACCTTTTGTGACAGCATTGATGGAGCTGGAGAGCATTATGCTAAGTGAAATAAGCCAGGTGGTAAGGGACAAATACCATATGATCTCATCTTTAACTGGAACATAATCAACAAAAGAAAAATGCAAACAAAATACAACCAGAGTCATTGAAATTAAGAACAATCTCACAAGAGCTAGAGGGGTAGGGGAAGGGGACAGTGGGGAGATGTATTTTCAGGAACTACTATAAAGGACACATGGACAAAACCAAGGAGGAGGGTGGAAGCAAGAGAGGGAGGTGAGTTTGGTTGGCGTAGGGGAGAGTCATGGGGGGAAATTCAGACAACTGTAACTGAACATCAATGAAAAAATTAAAAAAAGAAAAACAATAGAATCAATACAACTAAAAATTAGTTATTTGAAAACATCAACAACATTGAAAAACCTTTAGCCAGACTGACAATGAAATAAAAGAGTGAAGGTGCAAATAAATAAAATCAGAAATGGAAGTACAGAATTCTTATGTCCTTACAGAAATAGAAAGGATAAGAGAATACTATAACCAAGTTATACTAATAAGCAGATAATCTGAACAAAATGAACAAATTTCTAGAAATACACAAATTACCAAAACTGAATTAGGAAGAAAAAGACTATCTAAATTGACCCTACAACAAATAAAGAAATTGAATTAGGAATCAAATATCTAATAACAAAGAAAAGTATACAGATAAATAGCTTTACTGTTGAATTCTACCATATGTGTAAGCAATTAGCATCAATCCTTCTCTAAACTCTTGCAAAAAATTAAGAGTAAGGAAAATTTTCTAACTCATTTTATATTATACTGATATCAAAGTCAAATAAAGACACCATAAGAAAGCAAAAATAGAGAGTAACCCTTAAGAATATAAATTAAAATTTCCTCAACAAAGGAAACAGAAAGCTGAATTCAAATGAAAATGATTATACACCAGGACAAAGTGAACTTCAACTCTGGAACACAAGGGTGGTTCAACATAAGAAAAATCAATCACTGTCATACACTACAGTAACAGAATAAAGAAAAACGCCCACATGATCATCTCAATTGACACAAAAAATCATTTAACAAAAATACAACACCTTTCATGATTTAAAACCACTCAGAAAACTAGAAGCTTAAAGGGGAATTTCTTCAACATTATAAAGAGCATTCATGAAAACCCATAGATAACATTATAATTAATTTTAAAAGACTGAATCCTTTTCCACCAAGATCAGGAGCAATGGAGAATAGGTACTCTAACCACTTGTAATCCACATAGTACTGGAAGTTTTAAGCAGCACAAGAAAAGAAAGGAAATAAAGGCATACAAATCAAAGGGAAGAAATGCACTGCCCCTAATTGTAGATATTTTGGCATCTCTGGGCCACACCGTAAGATGTGTCTTGGGCCACACATTACATACACAAACACTAATGAAAACTGATGAGCAAAAAAAATTTTTAAGTAAATGTATGATTGTGTGTTGGGCTGCACTCATAGCCATCCAGGGCCCCATACGACCTACCGGTTGGACACCCCTGTACATAAAAATCTCAAGAAATGTACTCACACACACAAAACTCCCAAAACTAATAAGTGAATTCAACAATGTCACAGGATACAAAATCAACATAAAAACATCAATGAAATTTTATACACTAGCAATTAATATGTGGAAATCAAAATTAAAACTTTAATACAATTTATAATCATTCAAAAAAATGAAATGAGAACTTTTTCTCAAGACAGCAGCATAGACAGATATGGCTCACCTCTTTGCATAACCACACCAAATTACAACTAATGTATAGAAGAACCATCACTCAGAATTTTCAGAAATTTAGATGAATGGACGTCTGACAACTGCGGAATTGGAGAGACCACATCCATCCAGACTGGTAGAAGGGGCAGAGACGCAGAATGAGCTGGTCCCTCATGCATGTGTGGTGGATGAAAATTCAGGAGGGATATCTCGGGAATAAGAAGTCCCAGCCTCACACCAGGCCCCCTAGCCCAGAGTTCCAGTGCCAGGAAGGTAAGTCCCAACAACTTCTGGCTGCAAAATCCAGCAGGGATTGAGTTGGTAGAAGAAACTTTTGGAGCCCCAAGCGGTTCCTCTTAAAGAATCCACACACAGACTCAGCTACTCAGACTCACTCCCTCTCCCTCTGAGCTTCAACACCAGAGTAGCAACGTAAAAGGCACCAGTGGCATACAGGGAGGAACTGTAGTGTCTGGCATCAAGGCAAGCAGAGGCCATTGTCCCTTTCCTAAACCCTTGTCCCACAGAGTTGGCAAACTGGTGCCATATATGAGACTCCATCAACCTGGCTAATAGTGTTTGACCTGCCTTAAAGATCTGAGAGACTCTGACCTGCCCAACTTATGGGCTCACCCAAGCTGCTTTTCTCCAGGTGGGCCTGGGGTTCACAGCAGCAGAAAGCCTAGATTCACAACTTGGCTCCATCTTGGAATCTCCATGCCCAGCACAAGTAGCAGCCACCTCAGATTGCTTTATAGCTTGGGCAGGGTGGCCCCAAGAAAACACAGGTTGGGGCTGACCTTGGTCTGCACCACCAGGGAAACTCCAGGGCCAGCACAGCCAGAGGACAGCTACAGACCACATCAGAACACCACCATCCTGCCACTGGACAGCTGATGCAGCCTCTCACAATAATGCCAGCTGGTACACTGATACAGATGGGTTCCTAAAACACTTAGCAGGGGTAGCCTATACTACAAGGGGCTTGCCCTTTACAAGATAACTCTGTTTTCAGGGGTGTCTCCCCTCATATAGCAATGGTAAAAGTA
This sequence comes from Carollia perspicillata, assembly GCA_004027735.1. Lineage (NCBI taxonomy): Eukaryota > Metazoa > Chordata > Mammalia > Chiroptera > Phyllostomidae > Carollia > Carollia perspicillata. The sequence continues at coordinate 32,983 of PVKM010002250.1, read as the reverse complement.
ACCACATAAAAATGTTCAATGTCACTATTACAAAAACAGCTAAAATAAACATAGTGACAGCAGTAAAGACTAGGGAGATGAGGAGAATATGGTTCTCTTACACATTGCTGGTGAGAATGTATAGCCACTCTTGGAAAACAGCTTGGGACACTCTTAACTGAAGAAGAAAACTGCACATACACTTACCATACATGGCCCAGCAATTGCACTTCCAGGTAATAATGCCAATGAAATGAAAGCTTGTGTCAAAAAAACCCAAAAAACAAAAAATCTGTACACAATTGTTCCTAGTGCTGTTATTTGTCATAGCCCCTAGCTGAAAACAACTAAAGCATACCTTAGTAAATGACTAATTCATTTAACAGTGGTACATCTATCTATACAAGGGAATACTACTTGGCAGCAAAAAGGGACAAACTATTGATATATGCAACAATTTGGGTGAATATCAAAGACATTATCCTAAGTGAAAAAGGCCAATCTCAATTTGTTACCTATTGTGTGATTCCATTTTTATAACTTCCTTTACATGGCAAAATTATAGATATGGAAGACAGATCAGTGATTGTCAGGGATTAGGGTTAGTGGAGGAGGGGTGGGTGTGATTATAAATGGTGGTAGACGGGAGATGTTTGTGATGATAATATAGTTCTATGTCTTGAATGCAGTGTGGGTTACAGGAATCTACACATGTAATAAAATTACATTGTTATACATTCAGAAGTGATGAGCTTCCCCAACCACCACCACTGCCACACATTAAAAAAAATGATTAAACAACTGCTCATGGAAGAAAATAGCTCTGGGAAAGTTCCAGAGCACAGCTAAGAAGCTGCAGTAATCCAGTAGAGCATAAAAAACAAGGATGGCCACATGGAAAAGTGTATAAAGAATTTTACCTGCATCAGCCCCATCCCCCAGACTGGCATAACTCACTCAATACTGAGAATGATCCCTTTAGTTGCAACTTCTCCCTGTGGGGAAAAAGAGAGTAGGAGGACCCCAGCAGTCCTTGCCATTGCAGCAGACCCCTCAGCTTTTGCCACTAAGGAGCCCCTTAATTTTCGTGATGCTGATGAAGATGCCCAAAAACCATGCTGCTGTGCTGCACCTTCCCTAGCCAGAGCTGTCTCTGCACCTGCTGCCCTGCCCAGATGAAGCTGCCATAGAAACCCTCTTGCCAGGGCCAGAGCCAATACACACACTCCCCAGCCCTACTACCACTGTGTTTCCTCCATAATCAGTGTGACCACATACATCCTCCAGAACCGATATTCCCATGCACCCTAAGCTCTGGTGTCCCCTTATATTCCTGAAACTGGTGCTGGCCTGTGATGGCTGTATACCCCATCCAGCAAGCAACCTCACACCTACTGCAGAAAATGGTCTTTCCCCACTAAACCCAGCCTGTGGTGAAGCCTGGAAGAGGTGACTGCACCTTTGTTCCAACTCAAAGCTACAAGAAATACAGAAAATCAAAACAAAACAAAACAAAACAAAGAAATATGGTATTACCAAAGGGACCCAATAAATTTCCAAAACCAACTCCAAAGTAATGGAGATCTACAAATTACCTGATAAAATTCAAAATAAGTATTTAAAGAAGCTCAGTGAGCACAGGAGAATAATAAACAGTAAAGCCAGTAAAGCAACACATGAACAAAATAAGGAAGTCAATAAAGAAATATAAATCATAAAAAAAAGAACCAAACAAAAATTCTGGAGCAGAAGATTACAGTGAATGAAATGAAAAATGCAATAGAGAGCTTCAACGGTAGACTTGATCAAGCAGAAGAGTTATACATGAATATTGCACCAGTGTCAAATTCCTGGTTTTCATATAATATTATAAATACATAAAATATTAAAATGGGTAAAAGGTGCATGGGAACTTTTTGTATATCTTTGCAGTTTCTTGTAAATCTATAATTATTTTAAAATAAGAACTTAAAAAAGGAAACAGGTTGAAATATATTCAAATGACAGACTGATTAAGAACCTTAAAAGTAAAAGAAATATATTGAAAGAATAAAGGATGGGGCAAAGTAGGTTGACAGTTGTTAGTATGGAAAATAATACAAGAATAAATAAATAATAATACAAGAATAAGCTGTGTTTTATGTACTCATCATTGTTAAGCTATTTTTTACTAACTCTGCATATTTTCTTTTCTTTTTTTTAAGATTTTTAAATTTATTTTTAGAGAGTGGGGAAGGGAAGGCGAAAGAGAGGGAGAGAAACATCAGTGTGTGGTTGCCTCTCATGTGCCCCCTACTGGGGACCTGGTCCACAACCCAGGCATGTGCCTTGACTGAGAATTGAACCGCGATCCTTTGGTTCGAAGGCCCGTGCTCAATCCACTGAGCTACACCAGCCAGGGCTGCATCTTTTCCTATAAAATAGAAGTAGTCCTCAGAAGAAAAATGACAACAAAAATTGTAATAAAGCACAATGAAAACATGGGATGATTTTGAGAAAATGGGAGACTACAATGAAGAAGCACCAATTTAAACATTTCTTTTTGAATGGTACAATATTTCTGCAGTGAGCAATATTTGCATAGTCCTAGTAATAACTGGACTGAGATAGTAATCTTCTGGCATCATCAGACAACAGCCAGAAGATCCTTGGCAAGATTCCCAACATCACATTGAAGGTAGAAAAACAAAATAAATCAACATGAACATCTGAAAATTTGGTAAGGACCAACAAAACATGCAAAATAGCAGGATGCAGCCTAATTCACAGGTCGATGACAAAACCATGTACATTATAGAGGTGAAAATAGCTCAACAACAATGAACACTACTTCAATCCAATAACTCAAAAGGGTATGCTATGGTTTTCTATTGAAACATAAAATTTCTCTCTATCGTCAAAACAAATGGTTAATTTTCACAACAGACATGCTAATAGACCATTAATGCCTATGCATGAATTAGCTTATGGTTTTTACTCCTAAGTACTATTTAAGTTATGGGGCTATACAACATAAAATACACATATTTTATGAAGTGTGTATTTCTATTTCTGCTTTATGACTTTTATTTTTATTGTTGATGTTATCAAACTAAAAGATCATGAATCATATTTTTGATGTCATGTCTGCTATTGTGTCTCTTGTTTATTGACAAAACTTCAGATCCTGTTACCTTAACTGAAGAATGGGACTAGAGTTGTCAGAGAGGCACTGTAACCAAGACTGTGATTAAACATGAATGTAGTGGCAAAGGAACTTATGTGCTCATGTGAGAGGATATTTTTCAGTTTAATAATACCACTTATAATAGGCCCCCCAGTACCTGACTTCTTCTTTGAATATTTAATGGTCAGACTTTTCATGCTCACATTCTTTTCTTTTTTCTTTTGGGGAAGTAGGAAAAATTACCCAGACTTCTGCATATAGAGTGGGCCATATGAATAGTTTTGGCCAAGGAGATGTAGGCAGAAACAATGTCACTTCAAGGCTAGATCCTTTATTTGCCGGCATAAGACATTCTAGGAGCTCTCTTTTCCCACTGTAACAATTGTGGAATGCATAGGTTAATGTAGTGGTGTCTGGAATGCTAAACTAATCCATGAGGACAGCTACCTAGAATTTCACCTGATAGATGTTTATAGTTCTAAGCCACTGGAATTTTGTGTTATTTGTTAGAACACTATAATGTAACTTATGCATATTGATAGTTGAATGAGTTACGTATTGAGAAGCCATATAACTTATCACCCAAACGTGGACAATTTTAAGGGTAAACAGGTACACTATTAATATTCACAACAGAATAACATTTATAAACTAGGACTGTCCTGAGCAAACCAGGATGTATGGCCACCTTAAGTTTGTGGTAAGTAAATGTAAAAGTGTTCAGAACATCTGACCACCAGACAACTCTTCAATGATATTTTATATTGCCATGTTGGAATGGAGTTGAAACCACAGCAGATTGTACAAGTTTTAGATCATAAGTCATTATAGTCAAATTAACTCTGAGTTTGATCTCATATTCTATGAAATCAATGAGAAATTTTAATTTGAATATTTTCAGGTTTTATCTCCAAGATGATTTAAAAAATTCTGAGTTCTTATATAAAGTCAAATCACTGAGGCTCTGCTGGCCATCAGTCATCAGTTCACAGTAATTACTGCTGAAATGTCCATTTTCCTGAAGCTGGCAAGGCCCCTTCATTTCTGGAGGTTCTACTGATTCCATTCTTCCTTTGGAGCATGGGAAGATGTGGTAAGGCTGGAAACTCCAAGTCTAAAAATCAAGCCTCTAAATAAACTGTGCATCCACTTCCTCTGGAGTTTTTCCCCTCCTTGGGGCACTGCTTAATAAACAGTTTTGTGTTTTATTTTTCTGCTCATTGGACCCAGGGTCGTCTGTTTCATCCCCATTATGATGAGGCCTTCAGCAGTTGCTGTGGTGCAAGCAAGGTCCACTTTCTGCCCTGCCAATAACTTCATCTTTTCAATAAGGCAAGGAACACATGACTTGGCTATCTGCTAAAATAGATTACTGGAAAAGGAAAAGCTGTAGAAAAAAGAGATAAACTAGTATCTTAGAGATATATTTCATCTTTCAGCCATTTAATTAGAAATTGAAGGAAGCTAAGAAAACAAAAAAGTCCTCCTGCCTATAACAACCTAGCTATAGCCTACTACTGAGACCAAAAATTCTCTATAATTAGTAAAATATCATTATTTAATTCCTTCATAAGAATTCTAGATTTTTAAGAGCTGTCTAAATAAAAACACACCTGGGGGAAATCAAGCTGTTTCTATCTATGGCGCATCTTGGTGTGAATTCCTTTATCACATCATATAATCTTTCCAGCATATTGTTCTAGCTGAGTACTGGATCAAACAGGACAAATGTAGAGAAGCAAAAAAAAAAAAAATGTGGGATAATGCAGATGGGGAACGTGTGGATGTGACTATGAGGGTACCTACATATCTCAGGGAGGAACACAAGGGCACTGTTAACTGAGGTTAGCATGAAAGAGGAAAGCTGCAATACACACTGCTCATGTTACACACTAAATTACAGCTAGTTCTGGCAGCAGGGAGGAGTGGAAGCTGTGTGATCCAACCATTTGTGCTTTTTGGACTGCCTTTATCACCTAGCCATGACCTTCAAATTAGGCAACAGGTGAACACCTTTTCAGAGTGTTTGGTGTGAACCAGTCTCTGTAAATATCTCTTTAAACAGACATAGACTTCAAATCATGTTCTTTTAAAAAAATATTGATTATGCTATTACAGTTGTCCCACTTCCTCCACTTTATTCCCTGCTGCCCTGCACACCCTCTCCCACCCACATACCCTCCCCTCCTTTAGTTCATGTCCATGGGTCATACATATAAGTTCTTTGGCTTCTACATTTTCCATACTATTCTTAACCTACCCCTGTCTATTTTCTACCTACCATTTATGCTACTTATTCTCTGTATGTTTTCTCCCTCTCCCTCCCACAACTTTCCCTCTGATAACCCTCCACGTGATCTTCATTTCTGTGATTCTGTTCCTGTTCTAGTTGTTTGCTTAGTTTATTTTTGTTTTTGTATTTTTTTTTTTAGGTTCAGTGGTTGATAGTTGTGAGTTTGTTGTCATTTTACTGTTCATAGTTTTGATCATCTTTTTCTTAGATAAGTCCCTTTAACATTTCATATAATAAGGGCTTGGTAATGATGAGCTCCTTTAACTTGACCTTATCTGGGAAACACTTCATCTGCCCTTCTATTCTAAATTAAAGCTTTGTTGGATAGAGTAATCTTGGAGGTAGGTCCCGACCTTTCATGACTTTGAATACTTCTTTCCAGCCCCTTCCTGCCTGCAAGGTTTGTTTTGAAAAATCAGCTGATAGTCTTACGGGCATTCCTTTGTATGTAACTGTCTCCTTTTCTTCTGCTGCCTTCAAGATTCTTTCCTTATCTTTAACCTTGGGTAATGTAATTATGATATGCCGTGATGTGTTCTTCCTTGGATCCAATTTCTTTGGGACTCTCGGAGCTTCCTGGACTTCCTGGAAATCTATTTCCTTTGCCGAGTTGGAGAAGTTCTCCTTCATTTTTGTTCAAGTAAGTTTTCAATTTCTTGCTCTTCCTCTTCTCCTTCTGGTACCCCTATGATTTAGATGTTTGAACATTTAAAGATGTCCTGGAGGTTCCTCAGCCTCTCCTCATTTTTTTTTTTTTTTGAATTCTTGTTTCTTCATTCTGCTCTCAATGAATGTTTATCTCTTCCATCTAATCCACACCATTGATTTGAGTCCTGGTTTCCTTCCTATCACTGTTGTTTCCCTGTAAATTTTCCTTTATTTCACTTAGCATAGCCTTCATTTTTTCGTCTAATTTACAGCCATACTCAAACAGTTCTGTGAGCATCTTGATTACCAGTATTTTGAGCTGTACATATGATAGGTTGGCTACCTCTTTGTTGCTTAATTGTATTTTTTTTGAAGCTTTGATCTATTCTTTCATTTGGCCCATTTTTTTTTCTCATTCACACCTGTAAGGGGTGGAGCCTTAGGTGTTCACCAGGGCAGGGCAACCCACATCACTGCATTGTGGTGTTATATGTGGGGGAAGAGTCCAAGAGGGAACAGTGGCACTTGCTCAGCTTTCTGCCAGTTTTTGCTAACTTCCCCAGATACCCATGATCAAATTGGGCCCTTCTGGTGCTGATTCCTGGGTGGGTGGGCTTGTGTACATTCTAGGATCCTGCTGATCTCTCCAACGAACTCTCTGGTGAGGCTGGAAGTTTCTCCTGCTGCCTCAACTTCCACACGTGTTTTCAATTGGAGGTCTGAGGCCTTATTTCCTCCCACTGGAGCCCTGGGTTGCGTGGTCTGTCTTGCTCCCCATTTGTTCCTCCTGCTTTATCTGCACGCGAATATGGGACCACCCAGTCTGAAATCTGCTGCCTTGCTCGCCAGCTGCATCCTTGCCTGCCCCGGTCCTCTAGCTGCCACCTTGCCATGATTCCTCTCTGCCTGGGTGCCCATCTCTGCTCCCCAACCAGTCTGGATGAATATTTCTACTTTAACTCCTTGGTTGTTGAACTTCCATACAGTTTGATTTTCTGTCAGTTCTGGTTTTATTTACATTTGTTGTTGCCCTTCTTTTGGTTGTACAAGGAGGGACAATGTGTCTACCTATGCCTCTAACTTGACTGGAAGTCCCAAATCACATTCTGATTTATCCAGCATTTTTGCTAAAAGGAATAGTGTTGATTATTTATACCAAGGTTTTGTTTTAGGATTTTTCATTTAAGAGTTGTTTTGCCCTAATAATGGATTTGTTGTCATAACCTGTATTTTCAATATTATTTTTGGCAAACTATTCCATTTACTGAAATTTTAAAATCACTCTATTTGAAGACCAGTTGGGTCTAGTCGATTTCTCATAATTACTGTGTTGAAGATCTTTTTAACCTATTTAGAGCAGGAACAATCTACAAATGCTAGTTATTACTTTAGTACCTGGACTCATTACTGTGGTTCAGTATCTGATCAATAAAGACAGGCTTATTGGCCAGGAAATGTATCATCTTCACTTCAGAATTCAAATGCCATAGCTCTAAATATACACACACATGTGCACACTGAGGCAAACTTTCAGATGGTTTGATCTTATAGCAATAGTTGTATATAGTATAATTTTAGTTCTGAAATAAGGCACTAGAGCCAATTAGACATAAAAATAAACACAGTTCCTCAGTATCTGCTGCATGAAATCTAATGACCGCCAAAATCTGATTGTAGTTCACCTTTCCAGCCTTAGTTCCTATTATCCCTTTTGCACCCTATAATCTAGATAAATGAGGTTAATCTCTGCTCTCTGAAAACACATAATAGCTATTTCAATGCTACTCTTTATGTTATTCCTTATCCCAAAATGACAATCTTCATCATCTTAGTATTGCAAAAATTCTAAATTTCAGATCTTGATTCAAATTTAATTTTAGATGTGCCATGGAGCACATACATGAATCAACTGCATCTTATTTGTACCCTTTTTAATAATGTCATGAGTGTTTTTCTTTCTTGTATTATTTGAATACAATTTATTAAGGAAGCAACCGTGTCACATATTGCTGTATATTTTTGATGTTTATCACAGATTTTAAGAAAATATTCATTAAATGTTTTATACATTTAAAAAATTTAGTTACATGTAGGCAAGTTTAAAAATATTTTTATCTATAGTTTCAAGACATCTAATTTACAAAGTAGAATTTTAATAAAGGAAAAGCATCTACACAGGTTAAAAATTATACTAATTTTAGAGTTAAAGTTATTCACTATTCCCAGCAGACAATAAATTAGAAATGCTTATTTCATAAATTCCTTTTGCTGATAATTTTTATATTTCCTTTAATTGAAACAAGTTACAGTATTCTATCAATATTAATTCTACCATAATTGCCAAGCTACAATTAATACTTAATGCATCTGCAAAACATCAGGAGCTCACCAAATGACATCTAAGATAATGTTTAGTTTTGAATTCTCTGTATTCGTATTTCATAATCTAAGCTTGTTTTAAACATGCTGCACTAAAATCTGGGCTCCAAGAAGGTCTTTTCCTACTTACTACCTGCTGTATCTGCCATGGCCTGCATATTATACAAACTACTAGTTGTTGAATGAATAACTAAATCAACTAATTAAGGATGGTGTTGTCTTCCCTTGCCCAGAGGTTTCTATACTATGAAAATTCTACTCAATACTTTTTTTGTAGAGACCCTACCATGAGCAGGGCACTGTGCTAGGCCCTAGGACTCTATTAAATGTCTCACGATCTATTTGGACAGGCCTGTCAATAGCACAAATAAATATAAACACAGCTGTAATTGGGGAAAAGTAATATAAAAGGTTAAGAAAGCTCCATTAATTTGGTCCATATGAACTTTATTAAAAGGAGAATGGGAGGTATAGATAGTTTTTACTTTTCTTTCTCTCTGTCCTTTCCTCTCTCCTTCCCTCCCACTTCTTTTCCTTCTTCTTAGTAGACATAATATTTTTAGAATAAAATCCTCATAGTACCATAGAATAAGATGTATAGAAATGGGTACACCTTCAATAATTTTCCACCACTAATTTATTTGTAAAAGATTAATCTTATTAAATATGAAAGTTACATGCCATTACTTTTCAAGTTTATAACAGAAGTTTGTTTATATGCATCTCTCTGGAATAAGCTTTAGTGTGGGGGGGAAAAAGACCCTAAAAATGAATCTGAATCCAGATGCAAGATGAAGATTACATTTCTCTCTTAATTATTGCTGACCTTTGAAAATGGAGTAACTTATGATTTTTTTATGTAAATACCCATGGTAGAAAAGAGATAATCAAAACTTGAGAAAAAAAGAGGAAGAATATCTTGCTAGAATATCTTAAATGCTAATTTTGTCAATAAAGTAACATGGTCATTTTATCTACTATTTTAGTAGCTTAAAATACATATACCTATGATACATAGTTAGCTAATTAGGGTAGTTCCCTCCTTAAACTGTTCATTTAATGGATAGAAGAAAACACATAATCATATTTGACTTCCATAAAGCCAGTCTGTTTTGCAAAGTTTGATATAACTTTGTAAAAGTTATATCAAATAACTTTTATATTATATAAATATTATTTACTATGTAAAATAGTATATATTATTATATATTATATGAAATATATTATACCTTATGTTATATAAATATTATATATTATATAAATATTATATATTATATTAAATATTCATCATAGAAAAATGATTTTAACTTATTGTGCTTTTAATCTACTAGGGAGGGAGGCAATATCTGATATGTGAAGGTCCCAGGGAAAGAAAAAAAGGAGGCAAAGATTTAATTGTTTAAGATGAAGCAATTAAGATTATTATGTCATCACTTCCATATGGTTATTTCATAAACTTAAATGTACATAGGAATAAATTATCTAATTGATCAACTTCTTAGACTCCTGACATAAAAACATATAAACATAATTACACACATTAAACAACCCAATATTTCGAATCATTTTATAAATAAAAATTTCTCTTTAATAAGACTGACACGCCTTTCATTCTCTTTCACGAAGTGCTTATCAATTTACTTATTAGTATAATGGGTATTACACAGCACTTTAAATACTGTTTGGCCAGTACTGCAATAGTATACAAGTATAGTGTTAGACAAATGCAACAAGATAAGTAACCTCGAGACTTAGCCTAGAAAATCAAAGGGACTATCTGTATAGCTTGCTTTGAGTATAACTTCTGCTAAGACAGCAGAAAAGAGAAAGAGTTGATGTAGGAATCAGTAGTCCATTATCAAATAACCTATTTTTAAGTAAATTCTAAAAAAGGGAGCGATGAGGCTTAAAACAGTCATTTAAATGTCTTTGATTCTTTTATAATGTCAGATAAAATAAGGACCTATGTAAATAAAACAATGTAGCACATATATACATATATTACGGTTTCAAATTACTGAAGAGATTAAATTTCTAACTAAAATTCATTTCTAATTGGCTATAGTAAGAACAACAGGTTTCACTTTTAATATTAAATAGTATAGGAATTTCAGAAATATCCACTTAAAGAACAGAGTAAATGATTTGGGGAAAGTATAATTTTATTTTTAATTGTACATATAATCTTCTATTACTTAGATTTTAATGGTTACTGGATATAAGAAGTTTTAATGGTTACTGAATATGAGAAGCTAAAAGCAACTTTTCTGTTTTTCAGTATTTTGTTACAAATACATTTCATGGAGGGAAGTGGTAGGACATACCAAGTTATGTGCATTTACATTTGCTGTCTCATAAGAGTTGAATACTTTGATGTTCCACATTGATATTTAGATTCTTATTATAAAATAACTTTATATAAACTTTCTCATAGTTTTTTTTAAAAAAGACTTATTAGGAAGTTTAAGAAAATATAGAATAGCTTTGAGATACTGGGAAACTACTAGAGTCTACTGATTAATTTGGTATTCTGGCTGGGTAGTTCCAGAGGGGAAGAAATAAAGATCAACTGCTAAAGGTTAAGGCCCATTAAAATAGCAGTGGTGCATAATTCTGGAAAATTTTCCAATGTGGAAATGATTTCAAGCTTGAGCAGTCTTTTTGGTTGCATCCACAATCACAAATAGCATCTTTGAATGTGAACAATGACAACAACAAAACAATATCATTTCATGGATCAAAGGATTGCGAAAGGCTTATAAAGGAATAAATATTGGGGTAGATCTGTAAATAATGAGTATAATGTCTTTAGATAGGAGACTATTACAGACATTGGAAATACCAGGAATGGGGTATTTTCCCTAAGAAAAGCCTATTTTCTTTTTTAAAAAATCTTCACCCAAGTATATGCTCACTGATTTTAGATATAGAGGGAAAGAGAGAGAGAGAGACAAAGAGAGACGGACATCGATGTGTGAAAGAAAAAATGATCAGTTGCCTTCTGCAAACATCCTGACCAGGGATCAAACCCACAATCTAGATATGTGCCCTGCCCAGGAATTGAACTTGGAACTTGTCGGTGCATTGGACAACACTCCAACCAACTGAGCAACTAGGCCTGAGCAAAGCCTATTTTCTACCTAATGTCATATTTATAGATTATATGTATTTTAGAAAATAAATATATGTACTGAAAAAGTGTATTTCATGGTTTGAACCAATGGTTCTTAAACTTTAGCATTCATCAGTATTGCCCAGAGGACTTGTTAATTTGGGATGAAGCCTAATGAATTTGCCCTCTAATAAGTCTGATGCCTCTGGTCCTCGACAACATTTTGAGAATCACCAGTTTAAACAAAGTTTTTTCACTTTTTTCTAGGGGAAAAATACTTTAATATTATCATAGAGCTTTTAATCCTTAATTTGACTATAACTGTTCTCAATATGTGAATTATAATTGGCAATAGAGGAACACAATACAAGGAGGTATCTTGTAATTTAAAAAAGTGCTTATTGTTATAGACAAAGGTTATAAGTTAGAAGATTCCCTGTTACCTCTGTCACCTCTGTTTTATATTTTCTCAATTTTTAAATTATATAATTTATACTTCTCTGCCAGAGAAAATACCACTTCTCTGGAATGCAGGTTCTTAAGATTTCTCCTTCATTTTCAAATTCTAGCCCTACCCCAGAAATATTACCATATTCCCAATAAACTAAATTTGTTTTTTAAAGGTTATGCTGATGTGTTGTTTTTGTTTTTCAAACAGAGAAAAGTAAGTACAGTGAAATGAATTATCTTTTAGAAAGGACATACTGGGTTTGTTAGGGGGCAGGACAGGAGGTGATGGACTTATAACTGTACTGACAATAGTACAAGGAAATAAAATTGCAAAACAAAATAGTTGCATATATAGTAGGATTTAGTTCTTGGTTTTCCCCAGACATAGCAGGTCAAATGAAAGCTATAAGGAAATTCTTTCAGGTCTTACAGACCAGATCTGGCACTATAAACCATACCAAGGCCTATTATGCAACACACCTATTTGCAAATAACTATAAATAGGTAATCTAAGGTTAATCTGGGCAATACATGGAAACCTCCAATGCTGAGGCTCAAGAAAACATGCAACAATTCTATCATGCCTGTGGGAAATGTGAAATCCTAGGATGGTAACAGTAGTTTGTATGAATTTGATTTATTTTAATCATCACTTGTTACTGACTTATGCATTGACATAACAGAGCATTTCCATATTATAAGGCTCCTGCCTACACAGTATTCTGTATTCATGAAGTATTCACTTTATGTGTTTTCTGCTTAATGTTAAAATTTAAGTAATCTCATAAGGAAGAAGCAAGTTATTACAGCAAGTTGTATTATTGCTGCTGCAAGGACCAGACTTGCTGCAACAATGAACCCAGAACTCTAGGAGTAAATTGTCTGTGGGCTGCCTAAATTAAAGTCTAACTATATCTCTCAATAATTCTAGATGATGGAATAATTTTCATTCAACAAATGCAGAGTTCCAACACTGTAGCAGACACTGTACTAGGCACTGGAGAACACCAGTGAACACATGACCAGACTTTGTGGATTATAAATTAGTAAGAGATACACACTGAACACAAGTAAATTATACATGAAAGAAGCTAAATAGAGGCATAATCATAAGTGGTCTGAAGTTGGAGATGGGTGGCACCATGAGGTATGTGTAGCACAGGAAGATACATGGTTAATGGCATTTTTGCTGTTCAACCATTTCGCCAAAAGAATAGCACTTGGTCCTATTTATTAACAAAGTACTTATTTAAAGAACCTTATTAAAAATGACCAGTGGTCAACTTTTATGCAGAGGGAGAAGAGAAAAAAATGCCTCAGAACTATGAAAAATTCCTATAGCAGAGTGGAGGAAATAAAGAGATTAATGAAGAAAACGAAAAAGGGTTTAGTAGTTGTTTAATTTTAGCTGTTTTCCTCACTTAACCATTCCTACTTATTTTACTTATGGTAAGATATTTTCATGTTAAAATTTCTGCTTGGAATAATTGAAAGCTAATCCTGTAAAATTGTTATATGACCCCGTAACACTTAGGAATGCCCTGGGATCAGGTAGGAAGCCAAAGAATCCATGACCACCGGCTCTAACCCAGAAGGCAGACGAATAGAGATTTTGCAGTTAACAGCTAAACATCAACTGGACGTGCATTTATATTTTAAACCCAAATAAAGTTCTTGAGTTGAATGGCACTCTACTTTTACAGCAATTTTTTTCTCATTTGCAAATTATTTTGTGATTTCAGCTTTGACATTGCTTGCATGTTCTTTCATGAATATATTAAACACTTGCACATAATTAACTGTCATAGGAAACTAACCTGGGCTTCAAGGATGTTGTAACCAATTCCAATTTACCTTTTGTAACCGATAAATTCAGGTAGCCTGCTATCACTGCTAACAATTCTGAAAATCAAAACTGAATAGAATTCAAGTAATGCAACCCTACCAGTGGCTGGAGGGAGACACACACAGAAAGAGTAGTGAATAGGAGAGTCCCAGAACACTGGCACAAAAATTACAGTAATTATGAGAACACACATTGCCTTTTATGTATATTACCACTCACTCTTAAATGTATGAACAGGTTCACCGGGTTCACTGACTAGGTTCACCGGGGCAACATTTCCCCAGCTCTCTTGACCCTACGTCTCTTTCCCTCTTCTCAATTTCCTATCCCTGTTCCTCAAAAACCTTTCCTTCTGGTCATGGTCTATGAGATGTTTACTCAAGCCAAAAGATGCTTCCTTGGTACACCATCTTTACCGGTCATAAAATACTCAATTTGCGGGCGAACACGCGTTTCCTTTGCCCTGGGACTGACAAGCCCAAATCTCGAGTTAGGCCCAGAACGTGCGCTCTGCGAACAGATATCCAGGAAGGCAGCGAAAAAGCTAAGGCCACGGAGGGAAACGCGCGGGCCCTGGCGGCGAAAACATTAACTGTGGTGGAGAAAATCGCTCGAGATACAGTTTTGAGAAAAATCCTTGGCTTTTCACGTAAAAAGGTGAGCAGTCTTCACAGCTGCCTCCGGAGCGCTGTGAAAATGACCCCTCAAAGGCAAGGACTCCACCCCCAGCTTTCACCCCGCCCACGTGGGTGCCCGCAGGCCACATTGCGGAACGCTTACAAACTCAGGGAAGGGGACGCCGAGAGGAAGTTCCTGCTCTCGCGGGGTCTGTCCCAACGGTCCCTGTCAAGACCTCGCGTTGTTTGGTGCCGCGGGCGGAGCTACCCCAGAGGGGGCGGAGCCGGAGTGGGGCGTCCCCAGGCCTTGTTGACTTCGGCGGCCCGGCTGAGAAAGCCTGAGTGGTGGCGTTTCTTCGCGCATGCCCAGGTCTCCGACTGCTCCTCGGTCCTGTCTGTCGGGCTTCCTCTGCCCGTGATCCCAGCGCCGCCCCTCAACACGGCAGCTGCGGGCGGCGGCGTCCGTAGCCGTGTTGTGGCGGTGGAGGCAGTCAGCTGCCACGGAGCTTGCCAAATCTTAGTGGCTGACCCTACGCTTTGCTGCGGCGGGCAGTACAGACCGCCACTGCACAGGTAGCACCGCCGCCCGTGGGCTCGGTCACGCGGTTTGGCATGTCTCAAGTGCTCCGGCGGGGTGGGCTGGGGGTGTTCGAGGGAGGTCGGGAGTTCGGCTGCCGGAGAGTTGTGGGGGTAGCGTCCAGGGAGTTTTGGGGTTCGAAGGGGCTGGGAGGTCGCGAGGGTGGGCTGGTCCTGCGGCGCTGTCTTCGGACGCAGATCCGCTTCGCTGCCGTTCTCACACCCGTGGGCCCTTTAGGGCCTTTTCAGATCCACCCCGTGACTTACTGTTGTTTTGATTTGGAAGGAAGAGAATCCAACGTACGTAGGCTCAGGGAAGCCTTGGGGGCTGGGGCTGGGAGGGGATTCAGAGCTGCCACCTGCGTTTTCTTACTTTCTGTTTTGTTTGCTAGAGCGTTTACTACTGTTTAAGTATGGTGCTGGTCCTTAGTGTATTTCAAACGCCGGCGTAGAGAGGATCCGTGAGTAGAAAAGCCAGAGGGAGTAATTTTGCTAATCTAATACATATTTTAACTTGTAGTATTGTTTTTGTATGTCTTTGTTTTAAAGTTAAGAAATCATAACTATATTTTGAAAATTACAACTTAGAAGAATATGGATACAGAGGAGAAAGTGTGGTTTTACCAATATTTATTTTCGCCCAACTGTTACTATTCTTTAAATTACAGAAGTTCTGTGTGTGTGTGTGTGTGTGTGTGTGTGTGTGTGTGTGTGTGTTTTAAGAAAAAAGTCAAGCAGCCAAACAATGAAGACATTGCTTCCACCTTTTACTACCCCGGGTAACCAGTCTTCAAGTGTACTGTTTAGCCATTCAAGATTTTTCTGTGCATATAATGTTTTAAAAGCAAAATTGGGAACATGTATAGGGGTTTTTATTAGCCAACAGTATTCGCAGATATTCTTCCATTTTATTACGTAACTTTGTTCTTTTGAAAAGCTACACATGTATGTATTTTTTTATTGCGAACATTGTCTCCAATTTTTCTCTAATAATTTAGCTTTTAAGTAGCTTTGGAAGAGGGCTACAAACCAGTGTTTTGAAACATAATGTGGTAAAACTTTCAGAATGTCTAAGGCCAGATGGGGATACTTATTGTACATATTAGGCAAGTTGAGTAATATGTTGCCACAGAGCTTAATGTGAGACTTGGATGACTTTGTCAAGCAGGTTACTAAAATAGTTTACCTTTGTTTTTAAGTATATTTTTCAAAGTAAATTTAAGTCTCATATGGTCAGTTGAAAACAGATTTAATTCCTTAAACATGAACTGGCTCCTTTGTGAAGAAGAGGTAAAGTGGAAGACCAGAGAAGTTTGTTATATCATGCAGGTTAAAAAGAAACTCAGAAAACAGCCAGGGATTAAATATTTTTACAGTAAACCTCAGGGAGTTTTACTATAAAACTCCCTATAGTAAGCTGTAAATGGAAGAATGATGACTACACTGCTTACTATTAAATAGATAGAAAGCTAGAACTCCCTATTACATTTTGTATTTCTCCATGCAAAAGAGCTGGACGTCCTTTGTTGATTCAATCATAGAATTGTGTTTATTAAAAATGTACTGCGTGTTCATCTTGGTACTAGTTTCCAGGGAAAACATAGAACTGAGCAAGATCATCACAAAGAACAGTCTTATTCTAAGCGTGTATAGCCTGAACTTTTAGGCTCATTTGTGTAGCATTTTATTATTTGGGAAACTTTTCAAAAGGAATCAAAAACATCCATGTCATTTTAGTTTTTGTTGCTGGTAATATGCTTTTCCTTACATATTTTCACAACATTGTAGGGGATATTCTCCCTATTCTACAGATTAATAAACTGAGGCTCTGAGAGATTAAACTGCTCAAGATTCCATTGCCTTTTTAATGGTGGTGACTGCGCTAGATTGAGGCATACTTAATCCTGTGTTCTGCTCTGCCATGCTGTTTCCCAAGAATGAAGACTACTTTAGAAAGTTTCTTGTTTTTGGTTGGAAATGTTCCTTACTAAATAGAGACATGAATATAATCATACACATTGACAAAGTATCCAAAGGATAGTGTGAAACTCAAATAATCCTTTTAGATGAGGTTTCTGGTGGTGTATTACTAAAATATTAAATTCCTTGAGCTGATGCCATTAACCAAGAAGATGGAAGATTGTGTTACTTTAGTCACTCTGCTTTAGAATTGCCTTTTGTTGTTAGTCTCTTTGATAAACTCTTTAAGAGGCCTTCATTTTGTTATCCTGAATCAATAGATTCAAATTAAACTGTTTACTTTTCAAATTTAATAATTCTTCCCTCATTTTCTTGTTTATATTAATGACCTTAAATATTTTCTTAGGCTAAAAATCAAAGATGATATTTACTTTTCCACTCTCCCCTTTTCTCAGAAATAGTTTTTTGTCATTTATTTCATTGTGGTACCCGATTCTCCTTCCTCTTCTCCATTTTCCCATCAACTAAGTACTTTCAATCCCTTTGCCTCAATTGCCATTAACAGGAGACATCCCTAATTTCTAGGTTTTGCTATTCATCACGCATACTGTTATCAAATTAATTGTTCTAAATACAACTTTGATCATGTTTTCTATGCCAAACAGAAACCAACAAAACTGAAAAACTCCAACACTAATTGTTTCCTATGACAGCCATTGTCCTGAATGCTTTGTTCTCATTTGGTCCTCATAATAATTCTATGCTGTAGATACCATTTCTCACTTTACAGGGAGAAATTAAGACTTCGTGAGCCTAAAGGCATTGCTAGTAGACAGAAGTAGCAAGTGAATTCCAAGCATGTCTTAACTTCCAAGTGTGTTCTTGACCATTGTACTGCCACTGAGTAGCTTCAGATCTACTGTGGAATAAAGTCCTTGCTCCTCAGTGTTGACTTTCAAAACAGCCTAATTTGGCCCCAGCACTCCTTTTCAAATTCCGTTCTTATTTTATTCAGTCTTAACTTTACACATGTAAAGAGCTAGCTTCTATACCAGATTTTCTTAGAGCTCCCTCTTTGTCTCCTCTGCTATAGTTTAACCTCTTGATAACTTTCTACTCTGAATTTGTTTTTGAGAGCTTCTAACAGTAGTAATTGAATTATAAAATGCTCGAAAACAGAAACCCTGTCTTACTGCACTTGTGTCTCCCAGTGGATGTTCAGGAAATATATGTGAACAAATATGAAAATAATCACTGGTCAACTGCCCCGTTAAGTAGTATTTGATTTTAGTTGCTAGATGACACACAAAAATTGTTTGTTGGTGTTTTTAATTGTGTATAAATGTAACAAAATTGGAATTTTTTGTTGTAGATTATCAGATGAGTTCTTTATTTTGAGAATGATTACTAAGTAATTATAAGTTTATTTAAAAATTCAGTTTTATTTTTCTATATGCATATCTTGAGTTATTATATATGAAAATTCTTAATATGAATGGTTTGACATTGAATTCTTTTCCATGTTGTTGAGTTAAACAAATTTTTACATGAAGTACAGTATTGTCATAAGCTTTCTGGTCTTACAGTTTCTTCTGTGCTGATATGGACATGAAAGAATAAAAGCGTGCATATACTACTATAATGTCATTTTATTCTTTTTGGTGATATCAGGAAGCTCCAACTATATGGTCACCCAGAATGCCCTCACACAGATTACATGTAACTCTGCTTCCTAAAGATGCATATGAAATTTTGGACTTACATGAATCTATATAAGTTAATGGCTACCCTACAGAGGCTACCATTATATATTTCTCTTTATATCTGCCTTTGCAGCTTGTATTCTGTTACAGTTTAGCCACTTAAAATTCTTGCTTTATTAAATAAAAATATAATCCTTGCTGTTAGGAATTGTAAATGTAGGGTATCTTGGTGATGAGGGAGACATTGGGGGTTTCTTTTTGTAATGTTAAATTCATGATTATAAAGGAGTGAGATTGATTCACCCCTTTGAGATTGATTCAAAGCTAATGAATTTGTCCATTTGCTCTTAACTTTATAAACTATTACATACTTCTGAACATAAAAGTTTTAAGCAAGTTTAAAATAATTCATTGATTGTTTAAATTGGTAATATTTTAAAAACAGGTAATGAGCTTAAAGTGGTGCAAAAAGTTGTATAAGCTGAAAATGTCTCCTCCTCAGTCTCCCACTTTCCTCACTGGGATGCAGCCATTCATCTCTGGAGTGATAGAAAAGGAACTATTTATTCGTATGCAAGTAAACATGAATAAATATCCTTTTTACACTTATGTAAAATTGAGGTGCACTGCAAACAGTTTTTCACTTGCATTTGCCACTCACTGTGTCTCTAATATTCCATATGAGATAAAGAAATTAATTGTTTAAAAAATTTTGTGGCCTCAAAGTATTGGCTATATATATATTATGTATTACATATCTGCTGAGTATATTTAACCATATTCTCTGTTGGTGGTCATTTAGATTGTTTCCAGTTTTTGGGTTTTTTTTTTACAATTATATCCATTAAGGCAACACTGTGAAGGAAGAGAAATAAAAAGTAGATCTTTCCTTGTAAAGGAAAATAAAGTTTAAAGTGGAAATGGACATTTCTTGGTGGGGAATGGAATGAATTCCTTTTCTGGCCTGACAATTAATGGGAAGTGAACAAAGAGAAGAATGGAAGATGGTTGCTAGAATCCATAGTTGGCAATTGAATTGGGAGAGTAGGGGGATGACCATGTGGTTGGTAGTATCTCCTGTGACTAGTCATCTGTTCTGGGCAAGGGTCAGCCCCTCATGTGTTTAGAAGTTCTGTGCTTAGAAGGGATACTGGCTATCTGGAAATTGGTCCCTGGGATTATAGTCTATAATATAATAGTGTAATTAACCTAGGAAATCTTTTCAGGGAAGGAACGAAGACCCCTAAGTATCTAGAAGAAAATGTCATGACCTATAATGTAATATGTTTTCTGTTAATTAATTTTTATAGTATATGTTCAAAGATATGATTTAAACTATGAAATAAATGAAACTAAGCAAATTCTTCCTTTGACAAACCTCCCCCATCCACATCTGTTCCTCCTGGTTTTCTTGGTTAACAGTTTTTTAATGCTGTCCTTTCAGACTTTTACACGTGAACAAAAATAATACATGACAAAGATGACAAAAGAATTTTATGCAGTAAGTGAGTAGGTGATGATGGAATATGAGGTAGATAGTGAATGCTCTTTGATTCCTTCAGACCAGAGTGCTCCAAACAGAGTATTGTGTAAAGTATAACAACTACTTAGGTTCTGGACCTGGTCTGTCAGGTTACTCTTAGCAAGTCATTTCAGATTTCCCAAGCTATGCTTTTTTTAAAAGTAGTTCTATAGTGATGTATTATCTTATCTTCATCATTTTTCAGTCAGTCAGTCCTTTATATGGGATTTGGATGGTTTTTCTGATAGGCATCAAAACATAGTTTTAAGATATTTTGATAGCCATGTCATTTCTTTTTATGGTGGTACTGTATATGCTGCTTAGGTCTATGTAGTGTAGGTATTTTCTTACACTGGCTTATTGGTACTGACTCGTTCTGAACACTTGTGACTCACTTTTGGTCATTTATACAGACTTTACTAGTTACTGTAGAAGTAATAAGTAAAAGGTTATTTGTTTTTGCTTCTTTCCATATGTAATAATAGTAGAAATTCATTGTAGAAAGACAAGAAAATATGAATGAAGAAGAAACAATATCAGGAATGTTAATCATCAAGGTTTGGTATTGGGTTAGCCAAAACGTCCATTATGTTTTTTCCATAAAATAAGACAAATGTTTCATTTTCACCAATAACTTTATTGATTTGGGTATTTTCGAATGTCAGCTATTTCCTAAATTGGCTTCTAGTGGGTAAGGGACAGGGGTGCTGCTAAACATCTTCCAATGCATAAGGCAGTTCCACCACGAAGAATTATTTGTCCAGAATGTCAGTAGTACCAAGCAACTTTGCAAACCACTTTTGACATGTTCGATCAGTCACAGCACCTTCTCCATACACTGCACAATTTTTTTGCATTTCAGTTTTTATCTTTCTTGAAATAATAAAGCATAATATGCTGAAAATGGTTTATTATTTTCTTCTATCTTTAATATTAAAATGACTGCACAAAACTTCACCAATTTTGATGTTTCTTTTTTTAAATGCATGCTAACATGACAGCTGGCACAATACAGTCTAACAAAATTGTTTCCAATAAAGTTAAAGGCAACTAAGCACTACTGGAGCTATTGTACAGCGAAAAAGTGATGGAGTTGTTGGCCAACCCAGTATAACTCTAGTTAGTTCTGAGAGGTTTGTAGCCTGTTAGAAAAGGCTGGCTGTATAAATCCTATTGCCATATAAGCCAAATGGATTTGGTGATAGAGGCATGGAAAATGTGTGTGCTTGAGTTTTCTCTGACTTGGATATTTTGCTCGGTAACCAAGGCTATGCTAGGGCCTCTGTCTAGTGTGTCAGGTGACTTGTGCACATTTATAGCCAGGCGCTGGGTGGTTGAGCTGGTGGTGATGGGAGCTACAGGTATTGTTGGTGGATTGGTTAGGGCATCATTCCTTGCTCCTGGGTTTATAGTTCAGAGCTTTTGAATCATTGTATTTTTGTAGTCCCATCTTTAAAATATTGACCTTAAGTTTGTTAGAAATGTTTAGGAATGCCATAGCTTAACAAATGAACACAAATCAATTTTTGGTTTACAGTATTTAGAAAGATGGTTTATTTTACCCTGTGACTTCTATATGTTCTGCTACTCTGTTCTTGTGTTTTATTGTAGTCTCTTGATGACTAGAGTGGATTTTTAAATTCTTGGTCATCTTGATACTCAAATATAAGAGCAAATCTTGGAATGCATGATTGTAGTCACTATAATTTTAGTTTTACTACCTGGAAGTGGCCTGTAATGACTTTAACATGTATTGTAAATTTCTTGCTAAAATAATTACTTTAAGTAGTTCTAAACCATTTTAATGGACTTTGTTTTTTTTCTGCAAAATAGAATGAGTTGAATCCTTCATTTATGAACCACAGAAATTAGAAATGGAAAAAGAAAGGTTTTTAGGTTTTTCTACAGTGATCTGTTGTAACCATTCATGAAATTGATTTGGTTGTACAGAAAAGGGAGGGAAATCACTGTGGACTTATGGTTGTTTATGGCAAAACAAATGAAAAAACTCTATGAGTTTTCTTTTTTTCCTTTTTCTTGTCAAGAACCTGTTCAATTATCACTGTTTTAATAATAATCCCTGGTTTTATTTTATCTTGATAAGAAAATGAATGCAGTTCAAACTAATTATTTTCAAATATATATATACATATATATATGGATGTACCCATACACATATACACATATATATGGACATCTGCAATGCATAGCTCCAGAAGGCACTGTTTACATAGAATACAATATGATTGGTATTCCCTATACTGCTGCAGGAAAACTCACACTATTTGTGTAAATGGTGCTTCCTGGAATTGTGCGATATGAAACATTAATACCTTTAGTTGCTTCAACATTTTCATATAGCTTTCTATTTAATCGTCACAATCTTATCAAAGAGGCAGGTAAATATCATTATTTTCATTTTATAGATGCATGAACTAACTCAAAACTATATCCATTTCCTAAATCAGCTTTCTTTTCTGTAAAGTGATTTACAGTGTTTAAGGACACAGGGTTTGGTGTGAGATAGGCCTAGAACTCAACCCTAGTTCTGCCTCCTAAGCAAGTTATTTAATCTCTTTCCTTAATTTCCCATCCTTGTAAATAATACTATTAGACTTTTGTTAAGATCCAATTAATGTATTTAAAATAGGCCAAAGATTTATGTGCATTAAAGACTCAACAGATGATAGTTGTATTAATAATAAAGAAATAATATTTTGTGAGTCAACACTTGGCAGAGAGTGAGGGGCCTAATACAATCTCACCATCAATATTGTAGATAGGGAGAACCAGGAGTAAAAAAAAATACTATAACAAGGACAGTGGTTGCAATATAGTCAAGGACAGGCTGTGGAAGTAATTAGGCCCACCATAGTTATATGTAAAATAAAGTAGATTTGAATCATGTGGTCACACAATAAGAAATGAGAATTACTGCATTGAAAGGGAAAGACAGAATTCTAAACTGTGGAGGATTTATACTGTAGCCATTGACTCTGACATGTTCTTGACATACTGTCATCACTAATGTTCCTCATAATGATTTGGAGCCACTAAGAAATGGTTGAATTATATTGGGTATTTTCTAAGACTAGAACTGCTGTTACACTATAGAAAGGCTTTCATTAATTTGTTTTTAACTTTAGAAAGAGAGATCTCTTTTTGGACATCTGTAACATTGTTTTTATTCTTTATAGTGCTAGATAAACAACATTTTACTAAACTTGAGTATGCACATTATTTCATTTGATTTTTAAAGCTGAGATATGGTTGATAGTAAGGTTAATGGCCAGTGGTGAGGTTAATGGTCACTGTTAAGGTCCAGTTCCGATCTCCATAATATGTTTGATTCTTGGCCTTTTCTCACTTAGCTCACAGCTTACTAACAAAGTCCAATCAATGTCTGCTTGCTTGCATTCTTTTATATCTTTTAGTGCCGTCTCTTGTGTAGAGCATTATTCAAATCAAATCCTGCTCCTAAGTTCTTAATATTGTTCTGGCTAGTGTGTCTTTCCATTCACTTTTAGTGATACATGAAAAGCATTTCCCTGCAGGGCAGTCTATTTTTAAAATAGACTCTTGAAGCCATCCTGGAAGCATACTCCATTAAAGTTTGGACAATTTTGAATCTGCTACAAATACCAAAATAAAAAGTTTTGGACTATCATATACAGAGTTTTACTGATGCTGAATTGAATTTTGTAAACACTGAGAATAAACTGTGTAGTAGCTTTCCACTACCCTAAAAGTAAGGTCAGGAATTAAGCAGGACTGAGCCGTAAGCATTTTTAACCTTGATGTTTATATTTAGGCTGTTGTGATCTCTTACTTCTTTACTGTATCTTAGATGAGAACTAGGAGAGATGGGATTGATTTGGGCCACAAATTAACACATTTAATTTGGATTTGTTTGATTCCTCATGGAGCAGCATTCTACTAGGGAATAAAGTGTGGGTAGTGTAGTAGACAAATAATGCCCCACCGAAAAATGTTTATATTTTAATTTCTGGAACCTGTGAATATTTTGCCTTTTATGGCAGGAGGAGACTAAGGTTGCTAATCAGCTGACTTTAAGATAGGAAGCCTCCTGGATTATCCTGATGACTTCAGTATAATCATAAGTTTCATTAAAAGTGGAAAGAGAACTCAACTGGATGTTGCCGGCTTTGAAAATGATGGAGGGGGTCATGAGCCAAAGAAAGGTGGACAAAAGATGCTCCAAAATGCAAGAGTACACCCCCAACCCCAGCCTCCAGAAAGGAACTCAGACTGTCTATACCTCAATCTTAGCCTAGTGAGACCTGTGTCAGACTTCTGATCTCCAGAACTGTATTATTATAAACTTCTGTGGTTTTGAGCCATTAACAATTGTGTTAATTTATTATGGCAACGATAGAAAACTAATACAGGTAAGTGTATTGTGACCATTTGATTCCTTAGGCAAATGATTGCTAAGCAACCCCTTCACCCAACAAAATAATAAGGTGACATTTAAAAAATTGATAAAATTATTGATAATGTTTTTAAAAAAAGTGGTGGCCATGAACCCTGCCAAGTTGAATTTCCTCACCCTTTTTTGCAGCATTCTCAAGGTATCTCTAAATTTTGGAGGCTTCTTCTTTCATAATAAAAGTGGTGTAGTGGGCAGATGAATCCAAATGGTATGAAGCAGGGGTGTCAAACTTATTTTCACCAGGGGCCACATCAGCCTTGCAGTTGCCTTCAAAGGGCTGAATGTAATTTTAGGACTGTATAAATATAACTACTCTTTAACAGTTAAGAGAGAGTTTTGTGCTGCTGCTGGGTAGAAATAAGGTGACGGGACACATAAAAGGTGGAGGGCCAGATTCAGCCTGTGGGCCTTGAGTTTGCCACCTGTGGTATAAAGGATGCTATTGAAATTGGGAGAACCACAGATGTGAACACAATCACAAAGTTTGTTACAGTTACAATGACCTATTTAAAATTGATAAGGATAGTGACAGAATGGGATTTTTTCACTAAGAGGAAGAGAAATAATTGTAGAGACTAGATAATTTGAAAAGTGGGGGGCTGTGTAGAAGGTTTTGGTTTCAGACATACTAAATTTGAAGTGGTGTTGGGAACCTCCTCCCCTGTGAAATTAATCTGGAAATTTACTAAATGCCTTGGAAATTTTATACTAAAGGGGGATGATTTTGAATCAGAGCAGGAGAAAGGAGAAATTAAACACCTGCACTAAAGTCCCTGAGGCAATTTGTTGGAGGAAAATGTGGGGAAGCTTTGTCCACAGAGCCCCCCATCTGCCACAGATGAGAATAAGTCTACTAAGACATGATCTGCTTGGGGAGGAAAGGTGTCCAGTCTCTCAAAGGAGAAGGGCCAGGAGCCTGTTCCTCCGTGGGCTTTTATTGGGTTCACTTTGGACAGGAATACAGGTAAAGCTCATCAATCATTGTCAGGCAGTAAGGATACTGTGCATAACATACAAAGAACTATGAGGGCTTATTTTGAGTCAGGGTCAGTTAGCTGAAGGGCTATAAAATGTTGGGAAACAAACTCATTTCATGCTTGGACCCTTATCGGAAAATTGAGGGCGTTCTTAGCAAAGCAGGTTTCACAGGATTTTATGTATTCTTTCTTAGGCCTGATTGCCCCTGGGGAACTGCCTGTTCCTGCCCAGGGCTGCACTGCCCTCCTGCATTGTTTCAGGCTTAAGTCAGGCAGCGGGGAAGTAAGGCAGCCAAGAGATTAGGAGACTTCTTGCAGACAGAGTGAGGACTCAGGCTTTGTCAAAGCAGAGGGGTGAGGGTCCATCACCCGCTTTTTCTGTAGTACCCCAAGTTCTTCCCTGAGGGCCCCTTTGTGACCACACCTGTCTTAGGTTGTTCCCTCCCTTGAGGAATCTCACCTGTCATTGGCTAAGTGGTCATCCACCTGGGGCCAAGCAGGGTGAAGTTAAAGGGGACAGAGGTGGCGCCCCTGCCAGGGAGATAAGCTTTGTCTCCTTAGTGGCTTGGGGTCCCAAGGTCTCTCACGCAGCCTTAGCCATGGTGGGTTACAGCTTCTGAAACAAGGTAGGGTGGTTCCTAACAGGAAAGCAGGGACAAAATTAAGAGCTATTTAAATTGCTTTTCTGGCAAAGGGAAGTTTTTGAGGTCCTTGTACATTCGCTACATGGAGTCTTTGGGGAAAGGATCCTGTACTTGAAGGAGTTGTACGTAATCTTTGTTCTCAGGAAAGAAAGACCATCTCTGTGCATTCACTGTAAACCCAAAAATGAATTTCCACTCGACTCACCAGCTATGAAACAAACACACACAAAAAAGGCCGTGGCTGCTATGACTCAGTGGATTGAGTACCAGCCTGCGAACCAAAGGGTCATCGGTTTGATTCCCAGTCGAGAGCGCATGCCTGGGTTGCAGACCAGATCCCCAGTCGGGAGAGGCACTCGAGGGTCAACCACACACTGATGTTTCTCTCTCTCTCTCTCTTTATCCCTCCCTTCCTTTTTCTCTACAAATAAATAAGTAAAATCTTTTTAAAGATATTTGGAGAAATTACAGTTTAAGTATTAGATAAGACAAATTACTAAAAATTGCTATCTTTGAAAGTATTTCTGTTTCTGCAAAACACATATTCCTCCCCCCCAACCCACATTAAAATAAAACAAATGCCTAATAGAAACATAAGGCTGTCTTTCTGGTAATTACCACTGTTCTTTGGTGTTCAGTGTATTTAATTTTTAGTACAATATCAAAGTCTGTCATTTACTGTTGCTTTCTTCCAGAATTGTTTTCTAAAGGAGTGATATAACAAGTTTATTGAATTCTTTATTGCTTGTGTATATATTTAGTTTTTCCTCTGTGTTCTGACAGCTAGAATGGCTTTATTCCAATAAATGTTTTTTGATGGTCTTTTTCTTCTTTCAATTTGAGATTCCGTGAACAAGAAAAAGTAACCTTTACTCTTGCTTATTTCTGGCATTTGTTTAAAGAATTTGCTGTTTTCCTGCTCCTTGATCACGTAGGGTCCTATTTTTAGCCTGCCTACCATGCCTACATCAAATTTAACTTGTTTTTCAGTGGTTTTATTTTGTTCTTTTTCAGACTTGCTAATAATCATAGAGAGGGAAAGGAGGCACCAGAAAGATCATGTAGTTCAGTTAGCAAGCGCATGTCTAAGCTGACTTCCAGTAGATGAGGACACTAAAGCATTCTTCTGTCTGAAAGTTTGACTCTGATGGATTTCCTGAGCAGGACCTGCACTGGCCAGATTGGCAACTGCTGCCCTCAGTGCTTAGTCAGTGTTAGCTATCCACCTTTGCTCTGATCAGGATGGACAGTTCTCATAACAGAAGAGCTAGTGAAAAGTCTTTAACATTTTGCTGAGAAACTGAGATGAAATAAACCCAAATACTTAGAAGTTAAAGATAAAGGAGGGGTGTGTGTTTGCAGGACATAGCAGGCTAAGTCAAATCCAAGGTGTTATGAATATTTTGGCTGGCAAAGTATCAGGATCACTGTATTCTCAGTTCATTTTATTGCCTAACTGCTTGTCCTTCAATCCCCAATTGATGTGAGTATAGTCTTTTTTAGTTTTCAGAATTGTATTATTCTAGTCCAAGCAGGAAAGAGAAATCACACAGTAATTTGAACAGGGAATGTTTACAGAATTAACAAAAATAATATTGGCTAGTAAGTAAAGAGATCTCTAAAGAGTATGGAAATAGATGTGCGGAGCAGCCAATACCTCTAGCGCTATAAGTGAGCACCCAAGGAAGAGGCCAATCCGGGGCTGAGATCCAGACCTTGTTGAGAGGGTGTGTGACTCATTGGATGGCTATGAAACTGCTGTGGTGCCTCCTTGATGGAATTCCCCAGAAATCTGCTCTCTTGAGTTCCAGGGAAAGATGTTCACAGAGGTTTCACCACAGACCGTCTTCCACAAACTTCCCAAAGGAGGGCGCTGTGGGAGCCTGGTGCTAGGGGAACTCCTGTGCTCTGTAAGAACCTTCCAAGCATTGCAGCCCACTAGGAATCAAAGCCTTTTCCTCCTGCAGTGTCTCTATGGCACCATCTGTTCACACTGGTGGAACATTTACCTGTCAGTTGGAACTGATACAGGAAGTGGAATTTTTTTTCATTGAATAAATATGACCTATAACATTGTATACATTTAAGGTCTATAATGCATTACTTGGATCCATTTATACATTGTAACATTTGCCTTTGTAATGATACTTACTACATAATTATAGTACAGTATTGCCTATATCATTATAGTGTATATATCAGAGCTCTGTAGCTTGTTTACTACTTGTTGCCAGTTTGTATCCTTAAATAAAGTGAATCTCATTCCCCCACCCCCTATTCTCTGGTAACCACTGCTTTACTCTCTGGAAGTAGAATATTTCTGATTTGTAGTTAATCTCTGGTGGAGTCAGTGCAACATACTATTGCTGTGTGCTTTTCTTAAAACATCTCCATTGGTTTTGCTCCCTTTGTCATTCAGAAACTTTTTTCTAGCTGAAAAGATAGATTCCTTTTGACTTAGAGGCTAGTTCCTACTTTTGTGTTTTGTTTGCAGCCAGCTATTTCTTGCTTGCCTCTTGTATTTTCTCACATTTAGTCAAAATGAAGTCATAGTCCCTGCCCCAAATATTTGAGCATTGCTTTTTAATACACTGACTGAGATTAGTGGCCCTATCTACAATTTTAGGAGATACTTTACTCTTCCCTGTTTTATTTTAACAATACAAGGATTTTGTTGTTTTAAAAACAGCAGACAGTTATTTTATCTCAGAAAGGGTCACTTTTTGAGCTTTTATTTTATAATGTATTGGAAAGAAACATAACCAAGACACTGGAGCCTTGAATTATGTCAGTATGACCTTGAACAAGTTGTATGCCCTTTGGATGGCAGAGTCAACCAGATAATTCCAATTTTTTTCTTCAGAATTTTATTACTTTTCTGACTGGCTTTTCACAGGTATTAAAGTGCTGTATTGTGTTTGGGTTTATATGCACAGGAAAGAATAGGGATTGTGCCTTTGCTGTAATGGATACACACTTTTAAAATTCTGGAATGGGATTTCTTTCAAATGTCAACAATATCGTTTGTTTCTGAGTTGGCCTCGCTTTATTGCTGTTGCCACAGTACTGCAACTAGAATTAAGATGCCCCAAAAGCTCTTGTAGTCTGTAGATCAAGGGAATGATTTAGAAAATGTATACATACCTACTTTGCTTTCAGGTTGATGTTCTGAACCCATTTTTTAAATCTCTTGGGCATTTTACCAACCTTTGTGTACCTCCTCATACTTAGAATATTTGCAAAACTGTTTAAAATATTTGCTCTTCTGTGAAATTTACTGTGGCTTAATGTTGCATTAATAATTCACAAGAGAGTCTGTTGAATTTCTTTTCTCTCCCTGTGTTTGTATGTCTGTCTGGGTGTTCCTGTCTCTCTGTTTATCTAGCAGTCCCCTGTGTTTTTTTTGTGTATCTAGTTTTCCTCCTAATAATAATCTCCCCCCTTTCCATCATGAGGACACTGAAGAATCAACTCTTCTACCTTTATTGGGGACTGTGGCATCGCTACTGCTGTCTTCTCTGCTTCCCAACTTAACCATGGTGGCATTAATTTAAACCATTGAAAATTACATGTAAGTTTTCGTGTTATGTGATAATACATTTTGGTATCACAGGTTTATCTTTCTTTGTTACAGTTCTTGGTATTTACTTTTATTTTGAGGCGTTTACCTTGCCCTCTTTTTCTTTAAAATATAGTATTATCAACTAAATTGTAAGCTCCTTAAGACTTTTGTCTCTTCTTCAAAGAAATATACTCCAAATCAGGCTATCTTAATATGCCATAGAGTATATAAATTGTCTAGTGCATAGCTGTATTTGCTTTTTTCCTCATATCTTAAATAACTGGGAAACTAAACTAAATTATTCATTAGTGGGGCATCTCAAATTATCTCCTCTTTATTATAGGCACACCAGTCTCATAGGCAAAACAATTAGCCACGGGTTCTGTGTAACTCAAGTACTGGTCTCACTCTTTCATTTGGATTAAATGAATTTTATGCCAAAGACTTAACTCATTCATTCAGCCTCTCTTTCATTATTTACTGATTGCTTCCTGGATGCTGGGCCCACCACTAAGTGGTTGAAATAAGCAGGTATTCACTTGTTCATATAAATCATTTTCTTGAAGAGGCCACAGTCAAATGGGTGGGAAACAGAATAATAACCTGCAGAGAGGTGATAACAGAGATATATCTAAGGTGTTTTGAGATCACTATTATGTGTTCCTGCAAATTTATAGGTGGTAGCCCTAACCCCTAATGTAGCTGGTTTTGGCAATGGGGCTTCTAGGGAAGTAATTAAGGTAAAGTGAGATCAGGAAGGTGGGGTTTTGATTCATAGGTGTCTTTGTTAGAGACACCAGAGAATTCTGTCAGTGCACACACTGAAGAAAGGCCATGCAAGGAGGACACAGTGAGAAGGTGGCCATCTACAAGGTAGGAGGAGCGTCCTCACCAGGAATTGAACATGCTGGCACCTTGATTTTGGATCTCCAACCTCTAGAACTGTGAGAAAATAAATTCTGTTGTTTAAGCCATCTGGTCTGTGGTATTTTGATATGGTATCCTGAGCTGAGTAAGATAAGCACCTAAATGTTCTAGAGATAGTCTAAAAGATTTCTGGGATGCGGGGCTTCTTTCTCTTAGAGTGATAGGTAATTGTAAAACACTTGGTTGAGTGGCAGGCTTCTAATATA
Source organism: Carollia perspicillata (assembly GCA_004027735.1). Taxonomy (NCBI): domain Eukaryota; kingdom Metazoa; phylum Chordata; class Mammalia; order Chiroptera; family Phyllostomidae; genus Carollia; species Carollia perspicillata. The sequence goes on along the minus strand of PVKM010002250.1, from coordinate 2,003 downwards.
TGTAGTTATTTCAATATTTAGTAAAGTACTTAAATTCTGTTGGGCTGGCCAAAATGTTTGTGTTTTTTTTTCCATAAAAGAGATTTTTCATTTTCACCAGTAACTTTATTGATTTGAATATTTTCAGTATGTTGGCTATTTCTCCTGTGTGGTATAACATTGATTGTTGTCAATTAATATTTTGATTTGCTTGCTAACAACTTGAACTGGTACGCATGACTGTAGAGCATCATCCAGCAAGAAATCTCCAGTGTGAAACTTCGCAAACCACTTTTGACATGTTCTATCACTCACAGCACCTTATCCATACACTGCACAAATCTTTACTTGCATTTCAGTTGCAGTTTTACCTTTCTTGAAATAATAAAGCATAACATGCTGAAAATGTTGCTTATTTTCTTCCATCTTCAATATTAAAATGGCTACACAGAATTTCACCATTTTTGGTAAGTTTTTTTAAATGCACACTGATAAACAGTTAATCACAACAGTTTAGCAGAATTGTTTCAAATGAAGTTAAAAACAACTAAGTGCTACTAGAACCGTCTTATGGAAAAAACTAAATGAACTTTTTGGCCAGCCCAATAATAAAGTAGGCAAAACCAGATCTGTCGTTCCAGAGGTTAACTCATACACTCTGCCTGTGGAGGCGTTACAAGTGCAGCCACATTTGTAATAGTGTTGTCAAGTGGGTGGGGTTATTATCCTGACAGTCTGGGAAGTTGAGGCTTTTGTCTCATGACATTTTTCTGTGGAATACGAATACAGCTATTTGTTGAATGAAGAAGATCCATCTTGAAAGGATAGTGGCTATAGTAATGAGTTAGCCATTACACAGGTATTGCTGGGTGCTACTGAAATTAATTCAGTTGAGATCAAGGAACATGAATCTTTAGTGGTGCCAGTCCAGGTAGTGGGTTTATTTCCTCAGTAACACTGCAGGGTATGTAACACTGCAGGGTATAAAACACTTCCTTCCACAGAGAAGGAAGATTCTTGGATTGGTCAAGATCAGGAGTTTGCAGAGGAGTGAGGCAGGAAGTTAGAATGAGGTGTTGAGAATAATGGAGAGTTAGTGAGAGAAGCAATGTTTATGGCTTCTATTTGCTCTGGGAAGAAAAGTGGTACAGGTAGGTGTCAGCAAGTTAAGGCCCATGTTCCAAACCTGGCCTACTGCCTATTTTTGCATAGTCTACAAACTAAGAAAGGCGTTTATATTTTTAAGTGGTTGGAACAAAAACTAAAACGAGTAATATTTTTGATGTGAAAATTATATGTAATTCAGGTTTTAGTGTCCATAAATAAAAAAAAAATTGAAATACAGCCATACTCTTATTTACATGTTGTTTGTGGCTGCTTTTGCTTTTACAGGTACAGAGTTCAGTAATTTTAACAGAAACATGGCCTGCAAATCCTAAAATATTTACTGTCTGTCCTTTTACATAAAAAGATTGCTAGTGTGTTACAGAACAGTCACACACACACACACACACAGGAGCCCAGACTCTGGAGGATGGTATACTTATACTGTCCGGACCACCTACTGGGCTCGTTTGTCCACCGCCAATGGGAAAGATATCTCTCAATGCCAGAGATTTGTGAAAAGGAAAGGAAATGTTTACTTAAGGCTATATAGACTTAAAGTAGTGACCTAACATCTTCATTAACATATCAAAGTCCTTTAAGATACCCACAGATGTACTCAGCAGCTCCTGTCTCCCCCTCACCTTAATTCAGGGTACTGTAACTGGGGAAGAGCACATGTCCGTGTTTCCAGGCCGCTGACACCATCAGCCTTGTCGCTGTCCAGGAAGGATATCCAATTAATCCAAAGCCATGTGGCACCTTCTCACGGTCTACTGGCAAAAGTTCTTTGTACCCATTTTTCCAGGCAAAGTCTCTTCTTTCCTCCACCAGAGTTGCAGGGGTCTGCACTCTTGCTAAGACTGCATCGTTCTCCCTTTTTGCACTGCCACAACTGTGTGGTCCTTTTCTTCCACCAG
>PVKM010002249.1:0-66871 GCA_004027735.1 Carollia perspicillata | reverse complement strand
GCTGACCCCCCACCACTTCTCTCTCTGCAGCTGCCTGGCTGCCAGTGGCATCAGTCCCTCTGGTTTTGGGACCGGAGCTACTCCACACCCGGGCCTGCAACTGTAATATTTTCCCTGTGCATGCAAATGCTCGGGACAGTCTGCCAGCAAGACTGACTACAGATACATGTCACCCGGCAGTTCCCCAGAGGGGTCCCTACAGTGCATGTGCCCGGATCCCACATGCTTGCTCATGGGCACCTTGCCAAAGGTGACCGAGACAGGCACCTGACCGAGGTCCCACACGGACCCTCAAGTGAATCTCTCCACAAGGCACGCAGGAAGACCAGGCTGGGGGACAGCAAACAGGCCCCAGTCGCCCAGCAGAGGGAACACAGGAAGGCGTATCCCCACACCACGGAGGACAAGGGGTGGGTAATGCTCAGAGCAGTGCTGCTGTGACGACAACCCCCTGCATGGGACACAGGGGCCGGGAGCACGGGGTGGGTTTCCGGGGTGATGGCCGCCACAACCCTCAGGGTCCAGGAACAAGGCATGCGGCCTCCTGCGTGGTCCCTTTGCAGGGGAGGCCGCGGGCCAGCGAGGCGGCAGCGGTGCTTGGCACCCCCCCAGGCGCCCAGGCAGCTTTCCTCACTGCCATTTCCCTTTTTATCGGAAACAAGAGGCTTGGAGTCCACTTCAACATCACTCCTCACAGGACAAGATCCAGGAGGCCTGGCGCTCTGTGGAGGGGAGGGCCACCTCCAGTGCACCCCGTGGATACTCCTCCCACGCCATGTTCTGGTCTAGATGAACAAGTGCAGCCCTGCCCGAGGGTCACCAAGCCCATGGTGGCCGTCGTCACCCCAGAGGCCCTTGCTGTGCTGCTGAGCTGTGTGCTGCCCAGGGAGGGTCTCGCGCGGAGCAGCTTTTCTTCGGTGAACGACACAGACCTTGACCATGTGTCTTGGTGAGCACAAACTCGTGACTCTTCTCAGCTCGCAGGGTGCGAAGCACCGGCTGGGAGGAGGAGGGGTCTTCTCCCGACCCTGTGTTCCTGCTGAGATGGACCAGGCGAGAGCCTGCCTGGCTTCCCCTCCTCTCCTGGCAGACGCTGGCGTGCGGGCACCCGGGACAACCACGCTGGATGGCCTCTCTTCCCTGAGCTGACCGGGGCTCTGCGTTCACCAGCTGCTTCCATGCTGCTGAGTCCAGGGATCTTGCTGGCTTTTCTGAGACAGGGGCACTTGAGCTGCCTCCCTCCTCCGCACTGCCTCACAACGCTGCTCCTTAAATGCCTCCACGGGCTGGAACCCCCACCGGGGGTTCAGTTAGCATCACTTCCCCTCTACTGGCTCCCCTAACCCTTAGCCACCCCTTACTCAGATGAGTAAGGACTCATCTGACAGGCCACCCCTCCTCCTGGAGTCCCTGCCACCGGGGCGCTGCCTGCCCAGACCTCTGGCCACAAGGCCTGTGCCCTCACCTCTTTTTCCATTCCATCTCTCCCAACTGCCTACTGGGCCGCACAGAACCATGGAATCTCTGGGGGAAGGGCCCGAAGGTCAGCCAGTCTAACTCTCTCCTCTACTTCACGCTAAGGTCTGGGCAGCCCGGCAGGACTGTGGTGCATTCTCACAACAATGGCCTGGAAGGGCCGCAGGGCCTAGGGGCGCACGTCCCCTGGCTCAGCCTTTAGGTTCCTGCTAAGTCCCACCTGCACCCAGAGGGCTCGCCTGGGCCTCCCCGAGTGCTGTCCCGGAGACCCTGAGCGGCGCTCTACCTCCGTGAAGGCGGTGCGTCCAGAATGGCCTCACCGTCGACGCGTGCAGCCGAGCAGCCCGCACCAACCCTGGCTGGGCTCCAGGCTGCAGGCTGGGCTGTCTTCTTAGTGGTTTCCCCATCCATGTCTCTCCTTTTACACACTTGTCTCCTCTGGAGAGTGCAGGTGTCCTTCTACAGCTCTTCTGGAAGTTACTGATTTCCCCTCCCAAGTGCCTGGACCTGCAAGTCCTGGCATCGGTCTGGACTTCCCGTCGGCCGGCCCTCCGTCACAGACACAAGCAAACCTTGTTATGTGCTGCCCTGGGTCCTTCCGGCATTACAACAGGCGACGGGGACATGAACAGAGCCCCCGCAAAAAACTGGGTGAATCAGGTAACATCAGATACTGAACACGGCAGAGACTGATGGGCGGGAGGGGACACCCCGCTAAGAAGGCCAGGCAGTGGCTCTTGCAGGTGTGAGGTGGGGCGGCTGCGTGGGCTGGGGAGCAGCGGCACGGGCGGCGGGAGAGGCCCGGAGGCGCTTCTGGTGCCAGTTCAGAAGGAGTCGACATGCTTTGTCCTCTCTTGCCCCTGATGACAACTAAACTCTAGAAGGACATGAAAACTGGCTCCCTGAGGGCACTAAGAGGTGAATCCTGGGGGGCTGACGGACAGGGAAACCCGGGCTTGAAGACTGACCGAAGCAGCGAGGGGAGTTCCACGGGTTCGTCTCCTCCCACATTCCCAGCCGAGGGTCAAGGCACGTGCTAAATCTGGGCCTGTGCCGTGCACAGGGACAGGGGAGCCCCCAGAGAAAACCTGTGTGTCTGACCAGGGCACTAGGCAGGAGGCCCTGCAGCACCCAAAATGTGGGGATCGTCTCTTGTTGTCTCTTCTTGTCCTCCCTGCCCGCACCAAGGCAAGGCCAGTTAAAAAAACCTGTTCTGAGATGGTGGTGGTGGGGGGGGCAGTCCGGCACCCCCAACCGAAAATCTGCTCTCCCTCGGGAGGAGGAGGGAGGAGCAGCGCTCAGGGAGTGTGGGAGGAACCGAGTCCTCTTTTCCTTTTACTTTTCTCTCCACGCTGCCCTGGAGGGAGACCCTGTCGTGGGCAGCACACAACAGCACAGACAGGCTGAAACCTAAGATTTTCCGGAAAGAAGACCGAAAAGGTGGGGAGGGGGCTCCTGGGGGCTGGAGAGTGTGGGGAGAAAGTAAAGAGGGGGGTGGGCTGGGAGAAAGCGGTGCCCACGTCTGTGCAGGAAGGTCCAGGCTCACCTCCGACGTGCACGCATGTGCGTGACCCAAAGCAGCTGAGCAACGTGGGAGACACGTCTGCTGTGCCGTGAAGGCCAGCCTCAGAGGGTCGGGGCGCACCTGTCCCCAGTCCACTGTGAGCCCCCCACAGGGAGTGTCAGTGCCATCACTGCGCCCCACGTCCTGGCGCAGTGGCTAGTGCAAACTTGGCCCTCGTAACTGTCTGACGAGTGAACGAGGACACACAAGTAGGGAGGCTGCACCATCTGAATGAGGAGATTGCGCTCTGCACTCATCCCACACGCGTTCTCCGGAAGGTTCCTTCTGAAGGACACCTTTTGTCTGTTCCAGTGTTGAGCAATCAAGTCCCACAGGAGAGCTCCTCGGAACTGAGTGATTAGAAGCAGGTGTCGGCTCCCGTGCCGCGTGATCGCTCCCTGAGAAAGAGCCCGGAGTGGCTTTCCTTCCTGCCTGCTCTGCTCAAGTAGAGACAGCACAACCCAACAAATTCGGGCGGGAAACTTCAAGTGTGAGATCCGGGGGCTTTCTGTACCCCAGCCAGCAATCACACAGCCCTGCGGGGAGTGGGGGCTGCCCCTGCCTGGGGAAGAGTCTGCAGCCCCTGGGCCTGCCAGCGTCTCAAGGGCAGACCACCACCAGACGCCACCACTGCAGTGGAAAACACACTTGTGTATCATCGTGACGGACAGGAACGCTTCAAAGAGACTGTTATTCTTGTAATAACTGGTCAAGGAGGGGCTGCACGGCGACTCCATTCAAACCGGTGGCACTCTGCAGACCTTGGCGCTCCGACTGCGCTGGCCCCGGGTTCGATGGGAGGCTCCGCATTGCTTCAAGGACTGTGGCTCCCCAGAGAGCGCGCGGATGAGGGCACTCCAGGCTCTCCTCCTCCTTCTGTCCCCGAGGCCAGCCTGCGGGGGACGGGGCCTGGGCAAGGGGGTGAGGGGTCCTGGTGTCTCCCTGAGCAGGGGCACAACCAACTCCAGATTTATGAAAGGAAAGTGTGTGTGTGTGTGTGCGCACATTCGTGTGCACATTCGTGTGCAGAGAAATAAGACAGTGGCATGCGCGGAGCCCAAAAAAAGCGCTCAGGCGGCTGGATCGGCCGCGTCTTCTGGTCTGCAGCGGTGCTTCCTAGGCGAGTGCGACTGTGTTGAACTGAGAGGAGGACGGAACAACTCTGGGAGGCAGCTGCGCTCTGCGGCCTTGGTGCCGGCAGAGACCCAAGGGCGGGACAGACGACGACCCGCCCACCTTCTTACCTAATGAGTCTCTGAGGCGCATCGTCTGTTGCAAGTGGTTCTTTCTCAAACAGATTTTGAAATTCCCGAAAATTTAACGTGACGCCAAGTTTCAGGCCCAGAAGGCCCAGCAGACGCTCAAACTCCTGGTCTTTGAGATTGAACAGCAGGCGCCGCAGCAGGCGGTGCATGTCCTGCATGTTGACGATGCCGTCCCTGTCGCTGTCCATCCGGAAGAAGGCCGAGTAGGGGTTCTAGAAGCAAAACACACATGTCAAAGCCCTCCCTCGGATGCTGGTGACCGCCCGCGGGTAAGCTGCACGCTCGGCCTCGTCTCCAACGTGGGGGAGGGGCGGAAGGGAAGAGCCGTGTTCGCCAGGGCCCTTCTGATACAGAGATCAGAAAAGGGGCCCAAAAGGCCCCTTCCTTCCCTGCCCTGCTCTCCGTTTATGGCCCAGCACCCCCATACCAGGAGTGTGGGGGGTACTGGGTAGAGGTTTTCAGTGCAGATGAAAGTCCTGCTCTCTGTGTTTCCACGTAACTTTCATCACGTCTGCCACCTGCTCTACGGGAAAACAAGCACTGTGCTGAATTTCACCCTGAGAAGCCGCCAGGGGCCAGTGTGGTTTCTGGCGACTTGCTACCACCCTGGCCCTGGCTGAGACCCAAGTGCCTACTGCTGCCCACAGACCGTGTGGGGTGCCTGTCTCTGGCGGCCGCGCTGCCCAAGGGCTCAGATTCCCATTTTGCGGATGAGGAAACAGAGGCAGTGTGCACTGAAGGGGGCGTACCCTGGAGTTGGAAGGCTGAGCCTCACACCCTAGCTCTGCTGCTGACCTTGGGCAACAGAGGTGTTCCAAGCTCGCCACCCTTGTCACCTGTAAAGGGGGTTGCAGCAGTTTCTAGCTCACCGGCCGGCTGAGAGGACCGACTGTCCTAACACGTGCAGAGCACCTAGCTGGCGCCCGGCAGCTTGCATGGCCTCGCCTTGCACCTGCATCGCCCTGTCACTCCTCGACACACACCCAGCTGTGGCCACTCTGCGCCCGCCTCTGTGCTGATTCTCCCGTCTCCTCTGTCACAGATGTCCCCGTGAAGCCCATCCTCGTCACACTGAGCTGTGAGATTGTCCCTGAAGACCACGACCTGTCTGCCACCTGCCTCGCACAGCTCCCTCTTCTACTGTTTGTCGCCTTTGTTTCTGGCCAGCACATACTGAGGGCTTACGAGTCGATTCAGTGGTCACCTCCTCCAAGAAGCCCTCCGCAAGGGGTCTTTTCCCTGTGCCCCCATAGCACGCTGCAGATCCCTCTGTGACAGCCCATCACGACCGGCCTGAGCTGTCTGTCCACCACCTGCCTCCCGGACTGGACTGAGCTCCCTGGGCAGGGCCCGTGCCTTCCGCCCTGCCATTAGCAGACCCGGGCAGACGTGTGCAATGCTTGTTAGGTAAGTGGGTGAGTGGAGCGGAAATGGAGGAAAGGACCCTAAATTTGCTGTAACTAGGGTTGCCATGCCCTCTCCACCCCAGCCCCGCCCTCTTGTGGGAGGGTCTCCATACTGGGTGTGGAGGGGTGGAGCCACACCCAAGGTGGCTGAATGGCTGGCGGTCAGGGAGCTAAGCAGCAGACAGGGCCCCGCTCACCCTGAAGAATTCCTTCAGCCTCTGGGGGAGAAGTTGCAGGCATTCTTCAGCACTGACAAAATGGCTGGTCACATGACTTTTTGGAGGAATTGCAGTCTGAGGTGGGATCACTTGTGGCCCTTCTGTACCTGAAATGGATGCAAATCGGAGGACACCCTCAGTGGTGTGCACACGTCCGCATTTCCACTCTGCGCCTGGATGCTCCCTGCCCCAGGCTGGTGGGAACACAGCGCACAGAGACCGGCCCAGCATTGGCTCTGCCGGCCCAGTCTCCAGTACCTCAACATTTCTCAGACACTTACTTCACTGTCACCATGGGAAGACCGGTCCCGTAGGCTGCCGGGGCTCCCGTCCAGCACACGCTGACCATCCCCCTGCACCCCGCACACCCTCTCGTCTTGCCTCCCTGCCTCTCCTCCAGGGCAGGGGCACATCTCCTTCATCTCCGCCCTCCCAGGGGCAGAGAATGAGGATGCCTGCCTGGTTTCCGTTTCCCAGAATCACATCCAAAACCAGGAATGTGCGGTTCAGTCACCAGTCATTAATTCAACAGGCCCTTCCCAACCTGCTAGATACTGGGCTTGGTCCTTTCAGCCAAGGTTCTCTTCCTATGCCGAGTTTGCCCACAGGAATCCTGTCACTATGCACACCTGACCTGGGAGAAGACAGAGGCCCGGGGGTGGCCCCGCTCTGGGGCACAGCACTTGTGGATGGCACGGCTGCCGCCAGGCCTGTCAGACTCTGGAGCCCAGTTTGTTACCATGTTCTGCCCTCTCTGACCCCTACACTGAGGAAGGCAGTGAGTGTGACCTTCCATGTCCGTCAGGTTGAGGTCGTGGGGGTGGGGCCCTGTCTACAGCCAGGCCTGGACCACAGACACGGTTCTCTGCCCACACTGCACCCACGCCCTCCACACGGATGTGGTCTGTGGGATGGGTGGCGGGCACGGCGTCTGGAGCCCGTGCGTGTGCTCTGGTCCAGTCGTTTGCCGGGCTCCTGCCCTGCTCTACCTGGGCCTATAGCAGCCATCCTCAGGTTCCTTACGCCTGGCAGGTAACAGCCCCCCAGCAGCATGACTCCACTTGGCCACACCCCCAATCCAGACCTCTGGCCAGGAACCTCAACGCTCCCCCACCACCGCAGCACCTGACCCTGTGAGGAGACAGACAGCTGGGGGACTGATGGAGGAAGAGGCCAGCGAGCTGCTCACCCTGGGCCTCAGTTTCCTCTCTGAACAAAGAACGCACCTGGCACGTTGGACACGCTCACTGAACTACATGTGAATTCCTTTTCCTTCAAAAACGTCAGAGCGCACACCCAATGAAAGCGTCAACATTCCAACTCTCTATGGCTTCTCGAGCTACCCTCTCTTCCTGCAGGGGCCCCCTCCCTCTGGGGCTGCTTAAGTCCGCAGTATGTCCCTGGTGAGGAGCCCCAGCCACCATCTCCGGCAGAGACCCTGGGCCTCCGCCAGACCAGACTCAGAGGGCGGCAAGCGCAGATGGGGACCCCGGGCTCTGCCCTGTCCTGTCCAGCTGCGGTGCATTTGCAGAGCAGCAGAAGTGTGTTCCACTGACACGTTTGCCTGACTCCTGCGGCTTCTCTGGAGGGCGGATTTGTCTGCCCATACTGCCCAGCAAGGGAGAAGTGGCCTCAGGGGGAGCGGGGAGGAGGGTGGGGGCAGGATGCGGTGGGGAGGAGGACACTGCACCCCACCGTCCAGGTCTGAGGCCAGGAGAGTGGACTGAGGAGCAGGGGCCGCAGGAAGACCCAGCTTCGGGCCCGGGCTGCACTCGACAGGACAAATGTCTTGACACTGTCTGGGAAAGGGACCGGGAAGGGGCGGTGACCAGGTGGTCCTGGACAAGTTGCTGACTCTTACTGAACCCGTGTGCTCACTGGCACACAGGGATGAAGGACACTGGTCCTGCTGGTACGAGGTGTCACTCACTACAGATGACCCGCCCCTAACAGGAGGAGGCAAACCTTCGAGAACGAGAGGTGTGATCTGAGCTCATGAGGCCTCAGAGGCAACTTTACAAACCATTTTGCTCTAAGTTTGTAGAAGGCTCCGCCAGGCAAAATCCTGCACTCACAATGCAGCTTAACTTGGGGGGGAAAGGGCCAAAACGCAGTCAGATCAAATTAAACAACAACGTCTTCTCTGGCTGGAGAACGAACACTGCGTCAACGGCTGGGCTGGTGCTCCGTCAGCCCTGCAGCCACGTGGCCGCCCAGTGCTCGGGGGGGCTGGGCAGGCCCGGGTGGGAGACACGTCCCAGCGGGTTCGCCCTGGGTGCTGAGCTACCTTCAACTCTGGTGGCGAAATCCGGATCACTCCTCCCTTCTTTCTTGAATCCCATTCTGGCTGTCGGCTGCGCGTGCTGGTCGTCATCCACAGGCATCCCCTGATCTTCCGGCGCCTGACAGGAAGGCAAGGGAGGGAGAGGCGGTCAGGCTGTCCAGGGCCCACCGAGCCCTTCAGCCCGGCACTGGACTGGGCACCACGGCCCCTGCTCTCCAGCCTGCGATCGGTGCTCGTCCAGCCCCACCCACAGGCCCTGGTTTGCTTGTTGAGCCAGCGAGTGAACAAGGAACAAGCGGGCGTGGCCTTCGGGTGGCAGGAGGCCCTGCAGACCCTCCCAGAGGCCCAGCCATCAGAGATGCCCAGATGCACATGTGCCGTGACTGTGTTTTAGTCTTGCAAGTCGGGTTTGCATTTACACGTATCCCGGGAAACACGAACAAAACAGAGCACGGCAGTTTGGGGAGGAAAAACTGAAATGTTCATTAAAGTCTCATTATGCTGGATGGTCTACGTTGTCAGCTCTGCTTCGGGTGCGGCGCCTACTTCCCTCTCCTTTGGCGAGTCCACTCTGAATGTTACCCATGACCCCTTCCTCCACCGTGCAAACCTGCTGTTTACAAACAGCTCCCGTGTCCTGTGCATGGAGCGGGGCTGGGCAGGGCACTGAGGAAACTCCCTCCCTGCACTGCCAGCAGTGAACTGGGAAAATCCGGATGCCGCTGTCCTAGGGGGTCGGCTGGGCTGTCCAGGAGGCACGTGTTGGCGCCGCCCCTTTGTCTGTGGCCGTCACCAACCCACAAAGCTGCCTGCCTGGAGGTGAGGCCCCTAGAAGTGATGCTGGGGGACACAGGTGAATGGAACACACCACCCCTGCTGCTCTCTAAGTATTTGCAATTTAGATGAGAAAACATGGCTTTCTTCTAGATAAAGGACGCAGAATCACCATTCAGAACATGCTTGTGCCTGTATCACCACCACCACCATCACCGAAATGTCCAGCACGAGGACCATCATCCACCCAGGGCGTATGGAGGGAAGCTCCCTGGGAGAGCTGAGTTGGGAGGCGAGCTTTGAAGAAAGAGTGTTGGAGGCCCGGGGGCACACAGGTCGACAACCGCCAGGGGTCTGACCCACGGAGTGAGTGAGCAGAGGACTAGCAGGGCCAGTGTGACACAGACTGCGTTCCTTGGAGAGAGCTAAAAGGGGGAACGGACACGAGAGGGTGCAATGAGACAGCCAGCATACATCATCACCATCACCACCACCGCCGCCATCATCTCCAAGTAGCAATGTATGTGGCAGGCCTTGTGTAAGTCTTGCTGAATTCTTATAATAAACCTTGAGAAAGTCCCTCTTACTAACCCCATTCTGAAGATGGGGAAGCTGAGGCTTAGAGAGCTTAGGTGACTTGCCCCAGTTACATGATTAGGAAATGACGGACCCGGGGTTGTTCTTGTTAACCCCGACTAGGAACTCCCCCACTGGACAAGGTCACCGGGGCCTGCAGCGTGGGAAGGTCTCCGCCATGGAGCCCTGTGCCGTCCCATGCATCCAAGCCAGCCACACGGGCAAAGGCCCCTCTGGGTCCTGGAAGAACCCCTTGAGCGATCCCCAGAACAAACGCCAAGGACGGGAGCCTCCAGGGCTTGCTGGGAGGCTACCCCCCACGAGCCCCCCATTTCTCCCGGAGGCTAGCACAGACAGGCTCTCCTCGCCTCTGGGCTCCGATGAGGTGCAGAGCCTTTGGCCCCAGCCTCCTCACAGGAGGGCTGCAGAGTAGAAGCCCACCCAGCTGCAACAGGGTGCCACCACCTGCAGTGCAGTTATCAACTCCTTCTGTTTGGGTGCCGTCCTTTCTGGTGTGTGGGGAAAGGGCCCTGGGAGCTGGCACCCTTGGCTGTCGATGTCAGTGACAAACTGAATGCGACAGAGGCTCCTTGTATCTGTACCACCCAGTTGGTCACGCCCTGGATTGGCTGAGCTCGTGTGTATGTGTGTGTGTGTGAGTGTGTGTGTGTGTGTGTGTGTGTGTGACAAAAAGCTACAGGATGTGTTGGTGCGGGATCAGAAACTGAGGGAAAGGGAAGGGAATGCAGGTGCTGCCGCGTTGTCGGGGGACCTTGCGGGGGTTCCAAGGCTGTCCCAAGGGCCTGCCTGGGGACTCGGGCGGGCCGCGCAACTGGGAACCAGGCAGCTCTGCGCCGTCTGCACAGGCACCGTCCCAGCTCTGCGGAGGGCCCTGCTCCAGCCCGGCCCGGGGCCAGTGTTCGACGGAAAGCTGTGGAAACGGCCGTGGGCTCTGAAACAGAGAGACCGGTTGCTTCCTTTGAAAAATAACTTCATACTTTGAAAACAATCACTCACGAATTATTCATCGCAAACCCCTCCTGCTCAGCCCTTTCATAAAAACTCACGCAGTGGAGAGTAAGAAAATGGCTGCAGGCAAATGTCTCACAGCCCGGAGGGTTGTGAGCCGTGGGCGGCAGGGCGGGCGTGTGACCCCGGTGGCACAGAGCGGCACAAGGGAGCCGGTCCCAGGGAGCGCGGCCGCCAGGAGAGGCCGGTGCTGCGTGGGCACCGGCCTCCCCAGGCGGGCACGGCGGGCACGGCTCTGCTGCCCAAGGGGACCACAGCAGCCAATCAGCGGGACTGACCGCCGCCCCGGGAGGCGATGTGCAACACAACATAAAGCGGAACTGCAACATTTGTAGAACAGATTTTAAAGCGTTTAACCATTCAAGTTCATGTTCTCCGGTCTTTCCTGGGAGGCACTTCCCTAAGCAAGTTCTTCAAAGAGTGACGACCTGTGGCCTCACACATCCTGACTCACCACGTGGTCACCTGGCGCCCAGGGACGCTACTCAGACTGCAGACTGTCCCTTCCCTGTGCGGCCCTCCCGGCTCACCCCACGCTGGGCTCCCGGTGAGGACAGGCACTCCGCCCGCCTGGCTCGCTCCTCCTGAGTCTTGCTCCTTCTCCCTGACACGACTGGAAGCGGAGCGGCCAACTCTGTCTGCCAAGCCCAGCGGTGCAGGGCCTCCCAAGACGGAGCCGCCCTGCTCTCCGTGGGGACGCAGGGCTCCGGGTCACCCTCCTTGTAGTTGCTCTAAGGCTTCCGATATATCCCCTTAACTCCTCTTCATCTGTTTAGACCTAATAGTGAACCGCTTCGGCTAACCTGCAGAGCACTGGCCACCACGTGGGTCCTTCCAGCCCCCCTCCTCCATGCCACTTCATTTCCCATGCGCCTCTAGTGTGAGCCCCGTAAGGCAGCGTTAGGATGTTTGCCCTCAACGCTCTTATGCACCCTTTCTAAACTAGGAAAAATTGCCTTTTACGTTTAATCAGTTGTTTGCCATTTCCAATGTTCTTTATCCCTTCATGAACATCCGAGTCTCTGCCTAGTTTTGAACTCTTTCAAAGGGAAGAACTTCCTTTAACGCTTCTTACAGTGAAGGCCTGCTGGGAACATGTTATCTTTGCCTTCTGCTTTTAACCTGGAAACACCTCTGTGTCCCTTTCGCTCCCAGAGGAGGCCAGTGCTGGACGTAAACCCTGCAGGGGGATGCTCTTTTCCTTCTCACGCGCCTGAGCTGCCCGGTCTCTGGCAGGCGTGGCTTCACCTGCTCCCGCCCTCCAGGACGTGCGCTTTCTCGAGCTGCCTCAGGGGCCTCGCTCTCTGACTGGGTGTTCAGCGGTCTCCCTGCACCTTTCTCTGTGTCTGTCTTACGAGGGATCCCCGAGCTTCCTGAATATGCTTGTAGCGCGTTCACCAGAAATCAGGGAGTGCCCGCCACGCCCCCTCAGATGTCTTCCTCTCCTTCCACTGCTCCCTCGGTGCCTGGGCCACGCCCTTGGCCCACCCCGAGGCTCCTCCTCTGGCCTTCTCCTTTCCTTCAGTCCGTGTGATCTCTACTGCTCTCTCTCTTCAAGCTCGCGATCCTTCCTTTCCTCATCTCCACTCTGTGGTGAGCCCTTCGGGCGAATTTTCTTATTTCGGACATTTTATTTTTCTGTTCTAAAATTTCCATTTGCTTCTTTTTATGAATTCCATTTATCTGCTGAGATTTCCTACATCTTCATTTATTATGAGCGTATATTCTTATTTACATCTCCAAGCACAGTTACAATAGTTACTTGGGGGTACGGGAATGCTGTAGCTGATTTGATCTCCTTTCCAGACCAGCAGGACCTTCTCTGTAGCAGCTATGAGGCTGTTTCACTTTCTCACCACTCGTATGTTCACAGGAGTAGCACCTTTTATTTCCCTTGAGAGATTTCCCTTTGCTTTCACAACTTGGCTAACGAGAGGCCCGTCTCAACTCTCCACATGCCTTTCTCACTTTCTCACTAAGCTTAATCATTTCCAGCTTCTGGTTTAAAGTGAAAAATGTGTAACTTGTCCTTTCAGTGGACACTTACCGGCCATCGCAGGGCTAACTGGCCCTGTTTTGGTGCCGGGTCCCCGGAACTAGACCCGAGGAGAGGAGGAGGGCGAGCCAGCGGAGCCGCCAGGACACACGCTGTTCGTTAGGTTTGCCCTCTCCCAGCGGCACGGCTTGTGCTGCCCCGAACCACTGCGACAGTCATGTCAAAGGTCGCTTAGGCAGAGACCTGTCTGTCCAAGGTCACACGGTTATTAAGGCAGAGCTGGGGTTTGAACCCTGGCGGCCTGGCTCCAGAGTCAACATTTTAAATCACAATACCACAGTGCTTTTCAAAATTGACTGGGTTCATTTTAAAAGCATGTCTTGACAAAGCCAAAGCGGGGAAGAATTGAGGGTGGGAGGTGGGGGTGGGGGGTGAGGGAAAGTGTTGGTGGGAAAATGGAGACGACTATAAAAAAATGCAAAATAAAATAAAATAAAAAGTATTACTGAATACTTATGTTGTGCTGGGCACTGTTTTAGATGCTGGGGACAGGGCAGAGAATGAAAAAGACAAAGACAGCTGTTCTTGTCCACCTCAGTGAGGGACACAGCGGCAGGGAAGCAGCACCCTCGGGAGAGGAGCTGGCTTTAGTGGGTGCGACGGGGAAAGTATCAGAGGGAGCGGCAGCCAGAGGGTACGGCTCGGGTGAGATTACGAGAGGCATGGGGCCTCCCAGGGGAGAAAGCCCAGGGGCGAGAACCCAGGGGCTGGGGGATGAACCTCGGGTCCTGGGCGGCTTACGAACATGGGACAGGTACCGACGTCGACAGTAAACAACGACCCCTTGCAGACTGACAAGAGGTCAAAGAATGTGAATGGGCCACTCACGGAAGAATAAATTCTAATGGCCAAACCAACCCCCCCCACCAAAAAAAAAAGTAAACTAAACTCACTAGCAGTCTGGGAAATAAATGCAAGTTAAAGTCAACATGAGCTATCACTTTAAAACTACCAGACCAGAGAAAATGAAACAGAGGCAAAATGCCTACTGCTAACGGGGCTACAGAAAAAGATACGTTCATACACAGCTATTAAAAGCATGAGATACTAAGGTGTTTAAAAAAAAATAAACAGGCAGTGTGTTAAAATTAAAGCGGTATTATCTTAGACCCAGCAATCCTACTGCTGGGAATCCATTCCATGGAAATAAAGGCATCCGTGCGCAAAGACACGTAAAGGAAGAGTGAAGAGAGAAAGAGAAGGGGATGACCGTGAGGAAGGGGAGGACTGGTGCTCACAGCAAACGGAAAAGCCAGGCAGATCCCAGAAGGTCTCTTGGGTGTAGGAGGAGCCCCTACAGCGTCAGGACTCAAAGGGACGAAGCTCTGGGAGCAGGGCAGTTGGGGGAGAGGGGAGTTGGTCGCCGGTCTGGGAGCAGGGCAAAAGGGTCGGGATGGGGCTGTTTGGCCCAGGTGGACAGTCTCTCCCAGCAGACAGAGAAATAAGAGCTTGTGACAAGGTCACGGGCCTGCAGCATCCAAAATTAGAGACCTGCATAGCCAGATCCCCAGGGAGAGGGCAGAAGCAGGGAACTGAGCCAACACCACCGGTGTTCCCCTCGAGATGCGTGCTGACTCCTGTGTGGGCAGGAGGCGCAGCGCCCAGGCGGCCAGCCTCTGGGAGGCAGAGGGGGTTTTGCTGGTGCCCCTGTGGTCCTGAGGAGACTGAGGAGAGAGCTCTGGACATCCCAGGGGTGGCAGCTTGGGCAATAACCCGGGGGCCGGGCTTACAGCTTTGGAGGCTATACCCCCAAAACCAGAGATTTTTGTTTTTTGTTTGTTTGTAGGGTAAGCCTTGAGAAATTGCAATCCAACCTCAAATCAAACCCAGTCCCTCGCTGGATTAAGGCCATCAGTCCCCATTCTATCTGCCAGGCAGAGGAAAGCGTGACCCATCACCTAGAGCCCCTAAATGGTCTGAACCAACAGAAGTGCACCTGGCGTGCTAAGAGACTGGACCATGGGACCCAAAATCAAGGGGAAAAACAAAGACAGAAAGACATCTACAGGAGATCCAGATACTGCAGTTGGCAGAAAAAAGATTTCAAATGGCTATAAATACGTTTAAGAAGATATAAGAATATGTTGAAACAATGGAAGAAAAGACACAGATATGGAATATATTAAAAATAATCAAACGGACATCCCAGAATGGGATAAAATACTTAAATTAAGAACTGTATGAACAGTCCTGGTTGGTGTGGCTCAGTGGACTGAGCCCTGACCTGCGAACCAAAAGGTCACTGGTTCAATTCCTAGTCAGGGCACATGCCTAGGTTGCAGGCCAGGTCCCCAGTGGGGGGCACGCAAGAGACAAACACACACTGATGTTTCCCTCTCTTTCTCCCTCTCTTCCCTTCTAAAAATAAATAAGTAAAACCTTTTAAAAAAGGAGCTGTATGAACAAAGTTAGCTACGGACTGGAAAAAGCAGAACACGGGCTTAACAAACTGGAAGACAGTCCATGGCCACCCTGGGACTCAGTGCTGAGAGAAAAAGGACGGGAACTACGTAACAAGGTGAAAGAGACACATGAGATATTGTGAACAGATCTGATGGGGCGGGGGAACAGGGCGCAGTAAAGGAAAAGAGACTGTGGCTGTAAATTTTCCACATTTTTGCTTAAACACATCAGCCAACAGGCGCAAGATGAACTGCGAAGCCCGGCAGAGTCACGCAAAGGAAGCCCCACCTACACACATCAAGTACAACCGCTGAAATACAGCAGCAAAGAACAGGCACGTCACATTCAAACATAAAGTGGTGCGGCTGACAGTTTATCGGCAGAGCTGACAGAAGCCAGAAGACAATGGAATATTATCCTGAAATGCTGGAAGCAAGGCCTTACCAGCCTACAGTACCGTTCCCCGCTAATGGATCTTTAAAAATCCAGACCGGATGCCCTGCTTTCAGGTTCAACGGGAAATGAAGTCCTCACTCCCATCTGTACCAGGAGAAAGCCAAGGAAACCAAAAATCGATGGCTTTTCCTCGCCCCATCAGAGAAATCTTCGAGACGGGAATACAGAGAAGCCCTGCCTGGGGCAGAGGCTGCTGGAGCCGCCCGCTGGGGGGAGTCCTGGGGGGTGGCTTGGGCGGGCTGCTGGAGGCTGAGGGAGGAGGGGCTGCACAATGGGACCCTGTGGGCGCCCAGGCTTTGGACCGGCCACACTCGCATGGATCTTACCACTGGGAACTGAAGGTGAACGTTCCAAAAAAAAATCTCCTTGTGTGTCAAGCACACTAAACCCCCCAAAAGAAGAAGTAAGTAGAAGAAAAAATAAAGATAAGAGCAGAGGTCAATGAAACAGAATGTGGACAAACAATAGAGAAAATCAATAAAACCACAGCTTGTTTCATAAAAAAAAAAATCCATAAAAGTGATAAACCTCTAGCCAGACTATTCAAGAAACAAAGAGAAAAGATTAAAATTACCAATATTAGGAGTGAGAAGAAAACATCATTAAGTATCACACAGACATTTAAAGAATAATGAGGCATAGTCCATATTGATGTAAATGATTGAATAGATTAATAAATAGAAAGAGCGACAAATCTCCCATGCAGAAGAATTTCAAATGATTTATGCAAATATCTTGCCCTTAAAGAGGGAGAGCGTAGGAACCCCTCGCTCCTTAGGTGTGGCCTGTCCACAGTGACTCCTTCCAGCACAGCAAGAGGCAAGGAGGAGAGGGCACGTCTGCGGGGGGCAGAGCCGGATGAACACCCCCAGCCAGGCGGTCGACGCCAACGTCACGGCCATTAGACGCCTGGACAGCAGGTGCTTGAAGGATGTGACGAGCAGGGTACTTTACCTCTGTGGCCTTCCTCCCAGAAACATCAGCCCCGTCTGATCATGGGAAAATATCAGACGAGTCCCAACACAGGCACAGCCTGCAAAATATCTGCCCAGTCCCCCTCAGAACTGCCAAGGTCATCAAAGACAAGGGCAGTCTGGGAATCCGTCACGGCCCAGAGGGGCTGCAGGAGACACAACAACCAGACGCCGTGTGGGGCCCCGGCCGGGGTCCTGGGCAGAAGTGGAATGTGAGCCAAGGTGGAGGAGAGCTGCGTCGCCCACGGAAACGCGGGAGTGAGAGGCCAGCGCCCTGGCACCGAAAGAGGGTCGGCAGGGAGGTCTGTCGGCAGGAAGGAAGCGAGTCTCGGCACAAGCACAAGACGCAGGGGCACAAACAGGAGCAGGGGCGAGCCTGGACATGCAGCCCGATTACTGAGCACAAAAATAGTGAGGGTGTCCTGTGGGATCTTCCATACATGTAAAATGTAAACGTGCAGCAACAATAACGCAAAAGACTACAGAAGTGAATGAAACTGGAACGTGTGAAAACCCGGCCGTCAGGGGAGTGGCAGACACAGCCATTGGTGTTGTGCCCCGTGTACCTGGACAAGGATGCGTGTGCTGCAGCCGCTGGTGTGGCCCCGGCGGGACTGGCCGAGGAACGGGCTCCCTGATAAACTAACAGAGGGGAAACGGAATAATACAAATACCCGAATAATCTCAAAGAAGCTAAGAAAGGGAGAGCTGGGTCAAATAGAAGAAAAAATTTAAGATGACAGCTGTAAAAACCAACTGTATCAGTAATTAAATGAATGTCAAAGGGACTGAACACTCCGAGTCCGAGACGTAGACTGTCGCACTGTCTGGTAAAATATCAGCTACGCGCTGCCCATAAGAGGTTTGGCTTAAATACAAGCACCCAGAAAGCTTGAAGTAAAAGGAAGGAAAAGTGTATTCTACGTTAACATGAATCGAAAGAAAGCTGAAGCCACCATGTTATTATCAGGCAAAAATAGGCTCTAAGGCAAGTGGCACCACGCGGCAGAAAGAGAGTCACGTCCTAATGATAAGGGACAAGTTTGCAGGAAGTTTCAGCAATCTACGTGTACCCAATAATTTAGCTTCCAAGTGGATAAAGCAACCATCAGCAGAATAAAAAAGGCTCTCTCCAGACAAATCCACAATCCACGTCAATGCACTTCTCTCGGCAGCTAATGGGATGGGCAGGGAACATGAGATGAGGACAGAGAAGTTCTGAGAAACGCAGTTCACAGCGCTGACCTCATGGGTGTCCTCGGCAAACCGAGGGGAGGGGGCACGCCTGTTCTTCAAGGGTACGTTTGAACTCATGGGACGTTTGCCAGAATTCTCTGTGTGGTGGGTCCTAACCCAAGCCTCAATGCTTCAAAAGACTGCCTGAGGTTACTTAGACTTCAGACTCTATTCTCTCGTCACATGGAATCAGCTCTAAAGTCAATAGTAACAGGTAAACTAGAAAATCCCCACTGTTTGAAAATTAAACACTACACTTTAAACATAGACCATTGGAAAAAGAATGAACCACAAGGAAAGTCATGAGATATTTTCACTGACTGATGACGAGAACACAACACGCCGATACTTGCATGATGCAGCTATGCCTGCACCTCGAGGGCAATGTATAGCCGTCGGTTCATACATTAGAGACATAAACAATTTAACATTTTGTCTTAAAAAATTAGAACAGAAAAGCAAATTAAATCCCAATCAAGTAGAAGGAAGGAAATAGTCAAGCTAATGGCAGAAATAAAGAAATAGAAAACAAATGTACAAGAGAAAAATAACAATATAAATAAAGTTGTTACTAATAAAACCGACAGACATCAACTGCTTCTGGATAGGATGGAGTCACGCGTAGCAAGAAAACAGCCTCAGTGGAAAACAGTGAAAGAGCCCCGTGGATCACAAATAATAAGGCCTCAGGGAGCCGAGGAAGCTGTGCTGTCAAAGGGATTGAAATTCCCGGGTGAGGAGGACCCTGCGGGGCGAACTGAGGCCGTGCAACTGCATTTTCCCTGGGAACAGCTGAGGGTCCTGGGAGTGGACTTGAGCCCGAGAACTGGAGGGGGGCCAGAGACAGGGCCCTGCCAGCAGCATTCACTAGGTATGCGGCACTAGCATCTCCAAAGTGGAGATGGGAGGGGCAGGCTCACACTGGGACTGGTCTTCCCTTCCAGACCTGTGTCAACCCCTGGAACTTCTGGGGGCTGAAGTCTAAACCTGAGGTTGAAAGCTTCTGAGAGGCAGAATGCAAGTCCTCACACTGTGGCACTTAGGAGACAAAGGCCCAGTGGGGAGACAGGCCTGGAGAGAACCCGGGCAGAAGCGGAAGTCCTAGCGGTGTGGTCAGTGGACACCGAGGGTCCGCCACTGCTCCTGCCCTGGAGGAGCTGGGCAACCCGGGCCTGGCTGGCTGCGAGAGAAGCTGGCTTCAGCCTCTGGTGTTGGGCTGGTGCCTGAAGATGGAGAAATAAATATGCGTTTATACTTTTGATGGTTGTGTGGGGCTCGGGCCAACAAGACTGAAGGCGGGAGGGACCCCAGATGCACATCTGCAAGGTCAGGAAGCTAAAGAACTGAGTCGGTTCACTCCTCCCCACCACCCGTCCTCAGGAACAAGGTCCACCTCCCGTTTTCCTAAGGACGTCCCCACCTGAGGCGAACGGGCTGCAGGGCCCGTGCTCTGTGCGCAGAAGCCGCTCAGCCTGGGGGGGGTGGCGCATCGGGAGCTCCCCTCTGCCCGCGCAGTCCAGTCGGGATGCAGTGTGACGCTGACAGCACTCTGCAGCGGAGCCCCGACGGGGCAAACGTGGGCAGACGCCTCTGAGGGTCTCCTGCTCGCTCTCTGGGTCTCTGACTCGGTGTCGACACGTGTTTCTCTCACTATGAACGTTTCAGTTGGTCTTCCTTGCTGTTCCCTCGTTTTTGTGTTTCCCCCCTCACAAAATGGACCGTAGTGAATACTAGTGTTCAAAGTATTTAATTTACCAGAGCTGTATTCTTCCAAGGAAGATATAAAACCAGATGGAATAAAATACTTAATATCTGACTTTTTAAAACAATGTCATTCTTCCAGAGTCCCCATGGTCACTTTGTTTGCTTACACACACCTGAGCGCTAGGAGATGCTCGCTGGTGTCTGGGGACTTAGTTTACAGGGGGTCCTCATCTGCTGTGTGGGAAAGACAGGGTGCGATTGGGAAGCCATGGTAGGGGGGTGGGGAGGGTGCAAACTCCCCCCAGAGGGCACGAGGCGCCCGCTGGGGAGCAGCAGGAAAACTCACACCCTCCCGAGCAAGGCCGGGTGTCCTGCCTTACAGGGCGGGAGAAGCAAGGAGCCCGAGCACCAGGAATCTGGGGCACCAGGTTGGGCTGTCATGGACGCCTACGTCCCTGACACGTGTCACTGGGGCTCAGGGAGTCTGCAGGCGAGCTCCGCAGCCCTGGGTCTGCCTCCAGAGGCCTCGGCGGGGACACCAGAGACGGAACTAAGAATCATAGGGAGCCAAACAGCGTTCAGTGTGTTTGCTGAGGGCAAAGCAGAACGATTTCCCATCAGGAAGGGCCAATTACAGGGACTGGGATGGGAGAGCTGTCCTCAACTTCCTGATGGATGGAGTAGCTCAATTAGTCTAATTACTCAGTGAGACTAAGCATGACTTATGTGTCCTTGGATGTTTGCCACTTTATGCCCCCCATGGGTCACTGTCACCAAGCAATGAAACTTCCTTGCTATCCATGGTCCCCATGTGGCTTAGTTGTATGCCAAGTGTGCACCAGGCACCTCGAAATGTTTACTGAAAAAAGTTTGACAGAGGCTGTTACACTTGCCTGCCTAACACATATTCTCTCCTTCTCCCATGGAAACAGGCCACACTTTTTCCACAGGTCGCAATGTGCTCAGCCAAAAACCATACACACGCATGCATAGTCCTAGTCCATAAAGTAAAGCCGCTGGGAGAAGCTTCTAAGAATACGGTTTTAAAAAAGAAAGACTTGTTTTGCTCAAGCCTTTTGCCCTTCACTTTCCTCTTTCATTATGCCCGAAACATGTATGCAATGGCTGGTGGTCCAGCAGCTTTCTTGCATGCATGAGGATGACCCTGAAAGAGGAGCAGCTAGAAGCAGTCTGGGCCTCTGAAGGCCCCGTCGGGCTGCTGCATTGGTCCTACACAGACAACACCCAGACTCCTTGTTATGAAAGAGAAGAATGGTCACCTCTCTTACTTACAACACTGTTTTTGGGTTTGCTTCTAGTTCAGCTCATGAAGGAGAGGGAAAAAGGAAAAAAAAGTGGAGAGAGAAGAACATCAAGATTCTAGGTCACCCTAAAGTTCAAGAACAGTTTTCCTGCAATACTACCGGTTCTTGACTAATAATTAAATAAAATGACATTAAAAAATATGCAAAAGTCACTGGCCATATGGTACAGTGGCCAGAGCAATGAACTGGGGGAAGGGGGTTTCCAGGGAGAAAAATACGGTTTACAGAACTGTCGTGGGAAATGATGCACCATATGAGGTAAGATACTCAGACCCGGGCTGGCCCAAGTCCAGAGAGAACAGTACCTGCCCCTGCCCCCATGAAAAGCGCTCAGAGTTCATCGCCACGGCCCCTACCCATGGCTCTGCCCCTGTGAGGACTGTCAGTGCAGTGCCACGGCAGTGCTATGGCACATTCCTCAGACACTCCCACAGCTCCCACTGTAAAGAGGAAAAACGAGGAAGACAGATGTATGATGAGCTAACAGACTGAGTTTGTGCAGGGGACGAAATCTCCTGACCACGGCAGGGAGGATGGGACAGGGTCCCAGCAATGGCCACCCAGGGGCTCAACGGGCTGGGTGACTGGTGAGTCCCCACTGGCTCCAGGCTCTGGTCTTGCAGCCGTCTCTTGGAGAACCCAGTGAGCCCGCCCGCCCTGCCCCCGCCACAGGCTGGGCGATGGCTGGCCACAATAAAGAATGAGTGGCCCTGGTCTACAACACAGAGCACGCAGGCCAGAGGCTGAGCGCTGCCTTGGTCCACACGCTGGGTCATTGCACGCGCGACTCCCTGGGCAAGCATGTGTAAGTGACGCGGTGCTTTAGTCCCTAACACCTGGGGTGAAACTCCACAACCATTTCCACACTTTCACTGGTGTGATACGGATTTGGGGATCATTGCACGCCCATATCTGAAACAACTGTGGAGGGCAGTGCTAATAAAAGCAACATCCCCTTTGGGGACTCATTCCAGGTGGAGGGGACAGTCGGTGCGCGGTCCTTCTCGGACTCCAGCCTTCATTCTGGGGCGATGGGGAGCCACAGAGGGTTCTGGGCAGGAGCAGCCCCGACACTGACTCAGTGGAGGGGCGGCCTGGCTGTGGGATGGTGGAGAATGAGCTGCGCCAGAGAGGGTGGCAAGGAGGCTGCTGGCTACCCCAGCGCGAGCGGACAGGGATGGCCTCGGGGTGGCGGTGGCCGCTGTACTCTGGGACAACCGCCCAGGGAGACGACAGGCTGTGCTGATGAACTGGATGTGGGCATGAGAAGAAGAAGGCATGGAGGAAGATGCCCAGATTTAGTCCTGAGCCACCAGGGAAAAGGTCACCCTTGGCCGAGAAGGTACAGGCTGCTGGCCGGTGGCTCTGGTGAGGATCTGGGCACTTCTCATGCACCCACATGAGGACGTCACACAGGCAGGTGGGCACCTGAGGCTGCAGCTTCAGGAGAGCAGTCTGGGATGTGAACCAGAGGTGCGGACGAGGGAGTCACCAGCTTCTCAATGGAGCCTTAACATGGAAGAACCTGCAGCTGAGCTTACAGACGTAAGGTGGTCTCAGGTGACAGGTAAGAAGGGGCCCTCAGAGCCGTGGCCACGGACTTAGCCCAGCTTTGCCACCCCCTACTGCTCCTCTCTACGGTGGCCACTCTCCGTCTCTGAAAGCGCAGAGGCAGAGTAGTGGATGCTTGGTTTCCTGTGGCCCTCTGAGTAGACTCCATGAATCAAGACCATTGAGCTCTGCCATCCTTGAAGCCATTACATGTGAGGGGACCGAAGCCAGGTGACTTGAGGGGGCAATGGAATCTGGGGTTCAGGATCTAGGACAAGGCACCCCAGGAGTTAGATGTTTGCCCCCACTGGCCACCATTTGCCCCACTGAAAGTGCTCTCCTCGGAGTTACCAGTGGCTAATTATGAGCCACTTGGTCCCCAACCCAGAAATCTAGGAACCATCTGTGCGTGTTTCCTCTTCCTTATATGGTGCCCTCGCTCCTCAGTATTTCCTGACTCTATCCTATTTCCCATGCTCCATGTCCTTTGTCCAGGGACACAGAGGT
Source organism: Carollia perspicillata (assembly GCA_004027735.1). Classification (NCBI taxonomy): domain Eukaryota; kingdom Metazoa; phylum Chordata; class Mammalia; order Chiroptera; family Phyllostomidae; genus Carollia; species Carollia perspicillata. Next base: position 44,067 of record PVKM010002249.1, on the reverse strand, counting down.
CTGGATGGTTTCAACAGCCATCTAATGCCACCTCTGTGCCACGCCCGCCCTGTCCCCCCTCCATCCACCCTCTGGGGCGCTGCCGCACAGAAGCTGGGGTGTGAGACACATAAAGAGCCTATTACGGTGTCTGGTGTGGGGGCATGCACTAGATAAATAGTAGCCACCGATATAATCACGCTCTTCTTGAAAATGCATTTCATTGCCTTCTTCCAAACATGTCCACACGGTCACGGCTGCCTGCCAGCTGAGGGTGATCGGTGGACAGGGCATATCTCAGGGACTCTAAGCAGCCGTGGAGCTGATTCCTGGGAGTCGGCGCGGAGCCCTTGGGGCCGAGTCCTTCCTGGCAGCACCTCCCCCGTTCCCGTGAGCACACGCGCATCAGCACCCTGAGCTTCCCCTCTGTGCGATGGGCCGTCTTCCACCTGCTGGAGGAGCAGCCGCAGCGTGGGAGGCACTCCGTCCCCATTCCGCCTGCGGACCGCGCGCGGGCGCGCTGCAAACAGTGCGTCAGAGAACCTGCTGCTTTGTTTTGAAAGTTCGGGTCTCAAAACCCAGCCAGGTCCACATCAGACGTATTCTCTGAAGAAAGTTGCCAAGGACACTTTTGACCAAAAGGATCCTTTTAAATTGTTAAAAAGATGCCTAGAAATGGATCTGCTTTGTCGTGGAATAGGACACAGACAACCTGACGCCCACCCTTTATCGCACGTTGGTGTAATGAAACGACTGACCTTCTTCAGCAAAGAGAGAGGCGCAGAGACACGGAGAAAGCCCACTCGCTTACCTTCCCGGAGTCACACACGTTAACTCTGCCATCAGGTTCCTTGCTGAAATCAAGAAATCGTTTCCTGAACGCTGGGTCCTGCTGCTGCGCGCAGGTTTGGAGTTTTCCCACAGCTCCCTCCTTGGTCCCGTTCTTGGTCTCGGGCCTTTTCTCCGCTGCGGGCTTGGCTCTGAAACCACAGGCAGGCATTAAGCCGCGGCAGGGTGCTTCCGAAAGACCTCGGCCCGCCTTCCATTCAACCCAGGACAGCACAGGGGGTTTGCCACCCCCTTTCCCAAGTAAGGAAGCACGCTCAGCTAGATGACGTGCCTTGGGGACCACTCCCGTGCCCATGGCTCGTCGGGGCCAGAGCCAGACCTGGAGGGGGGCTGCCGTGCCAGGTGGGCCCCCCGTGTTGCCAGGATGTGGCGGCAGGTGGGGTGGGAGCTGCAGGAGGAGAACGCTGCCATCTTTGTGCTAAGATTTCCAACTGTGCTTTCGGCTGGCTGACTACGGCGCGTGGCTGACTAGGCAGACGCGGTTGAAAAGGGATATTTTTGTGAACTGGGAAGATTATTTCGATTAAGCAGGCTGCTTTGTGGTAAACAGATCACAGAAGGGATCGCACGTCCATGGGATGGAAGGGAAGACCCCAGCGTTTCCAAGTTGATCTATAAAATCAACTTGGTTCATAAAATATGGAGGTGCCACGTGGTGCTGTGTGTGGGAGCATGAGTGTGCATGTGTGTTTGGAGAATAGCTGCTTCCCCGGCTCTCCAGAAGTCTCCTGAGCCCCACTGCGGGGGTGGAGGCGGCGAGGGCCATGAAGTAGCCACGGAGAATGGACTTCACTCCTTTCCTGCCACTTCTGGTGACGTTTAAGAGCTCCCCAGCAATGCCCACGTTTTATGAAATGCTTAATGGCTATTACTTCTCCCACTGGTTTTAGGAGGCGGCTGTAGCTCATTACTGAACAGTCAGCCTGCTCTTAAAATATCATCTTCCTGCCCATTTACAATGCAGCTACTACCAAAACGCCCAGAGAGTCAAATTTCATTAGCATAGCATTAAAATATCCCCATTGCTCTGTGCTTAAGAACTTGGAAAAAGGGATGTGATAAAGGGAAGTCTGCTGAATACTTCCACGTTTTACCTTTCTTTATGGATTTAGTATAAGCTAGGAACAAGCAAATTAAAAATAATATCCTTTCATTACACCAAACCTGTATTTTTCAAAAGGAAGAAGGGCAAGAATATTCATCAGTCCAATTTTTAATAGATGTCCTAAGTATGTTTTATGTTACGATTCAATTTGGCAATCATTTCGATAATTCTTTCATTCTCGTTAGGAAGTGTGAACTGGCTGAAGGGGTGTATTTGGCGAGCAATATCAAACAGAGGTCAGGAATCTACGTTTCTAGAGAAGAATGGACGTGAGTGCAGGCCGTGAGGGGCAGACGGGTCCTCTGGGAGACGAGAGTCCGGCGTTCCGGAGCCGGGATGACCAGGGGCCAGACCTCCCCGTGCCTTCGCTTCTAGAGTTAACAGGTCGGCTCAGTAACTCCCAAGGTCTGCGCCTGCTCTAAAATCCCCCGACTCTAAACATTGCATTTATAGGTTGCCATCCTTCTTATTGAAAATAATAAAATATTAACACACTCATTTAGCCAATAAATGTTTACTCACTGCCTTTCCACAGTAGGCTCCATAGGGGGATTTTTAAAAAAGATTTCGTTTATTTGTTTTTAGAGGGTGAAAAGCTGTGACTGGCTGCTTTCGGAAAGGACCCCGACAGGGGGCGGAGCGTGCAGCCCCGTCCGGGAATTGAACTGGGACTTTTCTCTTTGTGGGAAGAGGTGCAACCCACTGAGCTGCACCAGTCTGGGCTCTTTGCCCATTTCTATTTTACATTCTAGTTTTTTTAAAGGTTTTAGTTATTTACTTTTAGGAGAGCAGAAGGGAGGGAGACGGAGAGGGAGAGACATGGAACCGGTTGCCTTCGTATGCGCGTTGACCAGGGGCGGAACCGTAACCCAGGAACGTGCCCCAGCCAGAGATCAACCCGGGGACCTCTGCTCTGCGGGACCACACCGGACTGACCACAGAGGCCAGGGCGACGGGCTCTGTGGTTTGACCTGCGCTTCTGTTTCCTTTCACTGTACCTCTCAGGACCATCCTGCGGCTGCTGCTCCTCCTTTCGAGCACGGTCACAGAACAGCCGGTCCTTCGGAGTGAAAACTGGAGAGACGGGGGGCGGGCCATTAACCCCCAAGCTTGCCAAGAGGGTCTTATAAAGGATTCTTCCTGAAGCAGTATCCTGAAACTTACTGCAGAGTCTGAATTTTAAAGATAAGTAGAGCATGCCCATTAGAATGGCTAAAACCAAAAAAAGACGGACCCTACCAAGTGTCGGCGAGGGCGTGGGCACCTGCAACCCTCGTCCACCACGGGCGGGGTGCAGCGTGGGGCAGCCCCTGTGGGAGATGGTTTGGCAGCCGGGTCTACAACTACCGGAGGAGCCGGCCGTCCCACCCGCTGGGAAGTGAAGATGTGTGTCTCCACAAAGGCTTGGGCGACACGCGCAGCTTCATTTGTGACTGGCCCAACTGGAAATGAACCAAACACCACCAGTGAGGGGTGCGTGAGGCATGCGCTCCGCACAGCGGACCACCGCTCCACAAGGAAAAGGAGCCCACCGGGAGCTCCACAAGGAAAAGGAGCCCACCGGGAGTACGCGTGGCCACCTGTGAATCCCAGACTCTCTGTGTTGGGGGAAAAAGCCTGGCAAAACCCAGCGTCGCGTGCGCTGTTGTTCATGGAAAAGCCTGGCCAGTGCAATGTGCTCTGCAGTAGCAGCAGCCCGGTGGCCGTGGGGGCTGGGGCGGGACAGACGATTTGCGGGGGGCCCGAGGCAGCCCTTCTGGGGAGGGACGGGAGTGTGGGCTCGTTCGACGGACGGCCTGGGAGGGTTTCACGGACGCATACACTCGGTGGGTTTCTTCAGACTGCGTCATGAAAATATGTGCGGCTTACGGTCTGTAAAGAATACTGCGGCAAAGCTACAACGAATGTGAACAAAGGGAAAACTTTAAACTGGAACTTTGCTATGGAGTTACGGACGTACTTACACTGGAAGTGTGGCAGACACCCACATTTTAGAAAACCCTAAGGAACCGCCAACGGAGCACGATCTGCTTCTTAACACTGTGTGTGTCACTATTTTCTAACCGTACAAGCTGCACACGTTCACTGCTGCAGACTCGGCGAAGCCGGAGGCCCCAGACAGAACCTGCGCACGGTGTGGAATCATAAAGGGGGACGTGATGGAAAACGCGACATGGATTGGTCTCGGCACCAAAAGTCTTACTTCGTTAAGTGCTCCGTTGTCAAACACGGACAGAATATGTGCATGACTTTCTTGAAGCTGCTGGCGCCCATGAGCCCGCTGTCGCTGAGGTCGTAGGACTGCAGCGTGCTGTAGAAAGCCTGGACGTTCCGGCTGATGGCGTCACAGACCATGGCTTCCACCTGACGGGAGACGAGCGCGTTCACGAGGTGGAGACATGCGGCCTGGGGTGGGGGCACCCTGGGGCCCCCCGAGGGCGGCGTCACTTACTGAGTCCCGAGCCGGTGGGTGAAACGTCCCGGCGTCCGCACAGGAGGACGGCTTTCCCATCTGGTTGCGAAAGAGAGAGTATGGAGACCCCAGTGGCTCATACGGGCAGTAGGAGCTCTGGGGTCTTCCCACGTGGCCGTCAGCTCTGCCCTTGGTCAGCCAACGGCTTTGAGACCTTGAGCAAGCGAGTCTGCCCTCTGATCCCCATCTGGAAAGGGGAATAAGAACACTGAGCTTGCACTTATTTTTTCAAAGTACAACAGACACGAAAAAAATCCATCGCCTAAAAATTAGGTAAATGAGAAGTGACAGAATGAGACAGCACTTTCTTTGCCTATCAGCGTTGGGAAAATGAAAAAGGAAGCCAAGTGCAGTGTGGACCAGGAATAATATTAGACAACCAGATAATCTGCAGACTCGGCGAGGGGTAGGGCAGGTGGGCAGGGATCACCTCTGAGGGCCAGGGAGCAGGCGTGGAGGGGAAACTAACCGGACTTTTTAAAACCTGTTAAAATCTAAAAATGCCAATAGCTGTTACAGTTATGGAAACATTTCTAATAATAAACTGTCCATTTTTCAGCCAAAAGAAACAGAAATTAAAAGCAAGTGTTAGTCACTAGAGGCAATAAGCAGTCATTACGTAAAAGTCGAACTAACAAAGTCAAGGCTCTAAAACTACGGACGGAAACCGGAGGAGCCGCTCGGCCGGGCCGGTGGGGCTGTGAGACGCGGCTGTGAGGGGCCACCCCTCGGGTTCCCTGAAAGCGAGCTCCGCTGTGCCGCAGGTAAAGGCACCCTCGGCTGGGGACAGGTCCTCAGAAATGGCCCCCAGCACAGTTTAGAAGCTAGACATCCAAATCAAAGCACTCTTAAACACTTAACCCTTAATTAAAAGTTCAGTCAGCTGAGAAATTCAAAGCGCAGTCATGCGCTTCTCCAAACCGTATTCACCAGCACCTCCTACTTCACTAGGAACGCTAAGTTTCCCGGGCTACAGAGAAACGCAAGCACGGGGCTGTTCCAACACTTACGTGAGGGATCTCCTCCAGCAGCTGGGTGAACGCGTGGACGTTGACCAGCCCGGTGCCCCCGGGGTCAAGCGTCTGCATTAGTTCTCTGAACTCCGAATCACTTAATTTCCCAACCATGCAATTTATGATGTGTCTCAGTTCTTCCCCTTTCATCTGTCCGTCTGCCTTCTGAGCATGAGAGTGCATGTAAGGGAATTTTTAAAAAGGAAAAAAGGAAGGAAAAGCATTATATATATTCTGCATTGTTTGACAGACCACGAGCTTTGGCTGAATAGAATTATGCTAGGAAACACGGGAACCTCCACCGACAACCGTTACGTAACTCATGTGCCAGGGGCTGCGGAGGGCAGGGGCTACCAAACTTTGCAAGCGCAGCTCCCAGGAAGTTCTCTATGAGGGTGGGGGTAGGACACGGCCCCAAGGGAGGAAAGAAGCCCCTTTTATTGCAAAGGCTGGCCCCTGCTGGGACAGGCTAAAGGCTGGCTGTCACGGAAGGCTTCAATAGCCCCCCCTGCCCCAACCCCACCTGAAGGCCACGTGGCTCAGCCACGTGGGACACGAACCTTCCCGGCAATTCACTTACAACTTGCCAATTTACTAAGAATATTAATTGTGCTTGTTTTCCACTATCACCAACCTCAGCTATTACATAAATGGACAATTACTTAGCAAGAAAAATTTCAGCCCTGCCGCCTTAAAGAAACATAGTATGAGTAAAATATGGACAGGCAAGCTTCTTCCCCAGAATTTAAAACAAAACAAAACATCACCAGTAAGTAAATTAACTAACAAAACTGAGAGATACTGGTAGCTAGAAAAACAGAAGAAATAAAGAATCTGTGCCTCATAGAAAGCTATTATGAATATTGATGAGACAAGCTCTTACTTTGGGGTCCAAAATCTGAAAAGGACAGAAGGTTCTCCTGGGAAAACTAAGTAATCTAGAGGGTTTGGATACGCTTATTTTTGGCTTTGAAAGTGACAATTTTTTAGTGTCTAAACAGGAATCATTGGCAATTAATTTTCTGTGATTTTCAGTAAATTTAGAGCAGTGTACAACCATCCTCACCACTAATTTCAAAACATTTTCACCCCAAAAGAAACTTTGTGCCAATATGCAGTGACTCCCCATTTCCATCTCCAGCCTAAGGCAACTAATAATCTCTTTTCTGTCTCTCTGTCTTTGTCTTCTTCTGGACAGCCCCTGTAAATAAAATCCTACATCTGGCTTCTATCATTGTGCACAATGTCTCTGAGGTCCATCCATGGCGTAGCTTGGATCCGCATTTTGTTCTCTTTCATTCCAGCTACAGTCCCAGTGCATGGAAGTGCCACTCTGTTTATTCTGTCACACGTGGATGAGCATTTGGGTTGTTTCCAGTTTGGGAATTATGAATAACGTTGCTATGAACATTTGTAGGCAAGTCTCTGTGTGAGCATATGCTTTTATTCCTCTCGGGCAGATACCTAGGAGTGGAATCGCTGGGTCGTACGGTAAATTGCTGTTTAAAGTCTAAAGAAATGATCGTGTTGTTTTCCGCAGTAGTCGCTCCATTTTACACTCCCTGCAGCAGCGTCCGGGAGTCCCGTCCTCACCAACACTTGTTATCGTCTGAGTGGGCGGAGTACAGCCGCGTGTCATCAGATGTGAAGCGGTGTCTCACTGTGGCCTGACTTGCATTCCCTGATGTCTAGTGATGTGAAGCATTTTCTCTTGTGCCCATTGGCCGTGCCTGTATCTTCTTTGGTGAATTGTCTATAAAAGTCTTTTGCCCATTTTTTAAATTGGGCTGTCTCGTTAAGTTCTGAGAGCTCTTACATATTCCACATACGGGTCCTCCACTAGATATGGAACTTATGCGTCCTGGCTCCTAGTCTGGGGCCTTTTCACTTTCTTAAAGATATCTTCTGGAGCACAGCAGTTCTGAATTTTGATAAATCTAATTTACTGATTTTTTTCTTTAGTGGATCACGCCTTTAGTGTCCTGTGTAAGAAATCTTTGCCTAACACAAACTTACAAAGATTTTGCACATCTTCCAAGAGTTTTATTGTTTTACCTCTTATGTTTAGGTCTAGGGTCCATTTTAAACTGACTTTCATGTATGATGTAAGGTAATTTGTCTTCTTGCACATGGATATCCGTCTCAACACCATTTTTTGAAAAGACTGTTCTTCCCCCTGTTGAACGTGTCAACCCCAAGTTGACCTCAGAGGAAGGGTGCGCTCCTCTCCCGGGGCCACTGTGTCCGGCCCTCCCGCCAGCACCGCCCTCTCTGTATTGCCCTTTATTGCGCAGCTGTAGGCTGACATTTCGAGCCTGGAAGTGAGGTGCTCTAACTTCGTTCTTCTTTTCCAAGACTGTTTCGGCTACTCTGCACACTTTGTATTTCTGTCTGAATTTTTAAGATGTTTTTCAATGTCTGCCAAAAGAAAAAGTCAGCTGGGATTTTGATATGGTTTGCATTGAATTTATAGATCAATTTGGAGAGAATTGCAATTTTAATGAGTTTTCCAAGCCATGTATAAGGACTGTCTCTTTATTTCTTTACATCTATTTTTTTCTTTTAATAATGTTTTGTATGTTTTTTTTAGAGAGAGGGGAAATGAGAGAGAGAGAGAGAGAGATAGAGAGAGAGAGAGAGAGAGAGAGAGAAGGAGAGGAACATCGAGATGAGAGAGAAACATTGATTGGTTGCTTTTCAGATGTGCCCGGACTGGGACGAAACCCACAACCCAGGTATGTGCCCTGACTGGGAATCGAACCTATGACCTCTAGGTTCACAGGACAATGCCCAACTGAGCCACACCAGCCAGGGCGTGTTTTATAAATTTCAGTATACAAGTCTGGTACTTCTTTTGTTGAATTTGCCCCTAGATATTTTATTTTTTTTGATGCAATTGTGAAAGAAATTGCTTTCTGACATTCATTTTCTGATTATATATTGCTCGTTTATACAAACGTAACTGATTTTTGTATACTGATCTTAGATCCTGCAGCCTTGAAGTCATTTATTAGTTCTAGCAGCTCACGCGCGCGCGTGTGTGTGTGTGTGTGTGTGCATTCCTTAGACTTTCCTATTACCAAAATCCACGGTATGTGAATAGAGACAGGTTTACTTCTTCCTTTCCCCTCTGATGCCTTTCATTTCTTTTCCTTTCTGATTGCTCGTCTAGCGCTTCAGCACAAGGTCGACTAGAAGCAGCAAGAGCTGACATCCTGTGCCCTGCCTGTCTTTGGGGAAAGCACTCAGTCTTGAACCGTTAACTGTGAGTTTCTCACACGCCTAGAGTGGGTTTGGGAAGTTCCCAACTACTTCCGGTTTTTTGAAAGTTGTTATCCTGAATGAGTGTTGGATTTTTCAAATACTTTTTCTTCATCCATTGAGATGATCGTGCAGCTCTGTCTTTATTTCTATTTATTGTGCGTTACATTAACTGATTTCCTTGGAAGTGAAGAGACCTTGCAATCCTGGGATAAACCCCACATGGTCAGAGTGCTGTGTCCTTTGTACGGGCTTCTGGACTTGGTTTGCTGATGAATGAAGGGTCCTACACGACGGTTTTCTTCGCTTGTGATGCCTTTGCCCAGCTTTGGTATCAGGGAAATGTTGGCCTCAGAGAATGAAATGGAAGTGTTCCTTCCTCCTCTAAATTCTCAAAGTTTGTGAAGAATTCATGTGATTTCTATCACCAATCTTTGTAGTCTCCAACATAGAGAATTTACCATTTTTTGTCAGATATATTTCGTAGTATTTGATTTTTAAAATATTATTAGAAATGATGTTTTAAAAATTCCTTTTCTAATTGCCTCTTGCAGTACATAGAAATATTGTTGATCTCTGTGTGTGGACCTTGGACATTGTAGGTAGCTAATGCCCTTCTAAATTCTAGTATTATTTCTTATATTTTTGGAGATTCTCTTAGACTTCCTGTTTATAAAATCATGTGAAATAAGAGCAGGTAGATAGACGGGGTACAGATAGTTTCTGGGCGGCAGACGGGGCCGCACCTGACTCTGACATGAGTGACTGGGCCCACTGGGAAGACGGCGGTGGTGTGCGCAGGCAGCACCTACAACCACCTGGGATGCAGGTCAGTCTTCCAACAATTCAGCAGCAAGAGAGGGACCTGTTTCTCACGGCTGCCCTCTGCAGCCAGGCCAGGCGCCCACCCCTGCCCACTCCTTGTCCCTCCTTCTGCTCCTTCTCCTTCCAGGGGCCAGAATGTGGCCAAGACCCAGGCAAGCGGCGTGTGGGGGTGGGCGGGGCATCTGCACCTCTAAGGCATTTGGTGGCCGCTGCTCTTCTGCGGCACTCAGAGTGTGAGCGCATGTTGGCAGGGACTCGGCATCACCCCACCGTGTGCTCAGCCTCAGTGTCGGGGGGGCCCCGTGTGGGGCGGCCCAGCATCCTCGCCTCTGTGACGCCTTGGTTGCTCTCCAGCTGCACGGCCCAGCAACGACTGCTCCACAGCCTCATATTTGCAGCAACAGCATCACTGCAGCCCTCCGTGAACCGAGAGGCAGACTTCCTGTTTTTAATTAAATTGCTTCTTCAATTTGCTAATAGAAGCTGAGGTGGGCAAGCACACGGAGGCTTATTGATCTTTAAGGGCGGCCCTGCTAGCAGACTGTGGACAGCTCGGGGCAGGGCTGCCAGTGCCCACACTAGGGCGGCCAGTTTGAATCCCAGCCCCGCCACTCACTAGCTGGGGGCCTCAGGCTGGTGACTTACCCGCCCCGCTCCCCTTCCCCAGCAAAGGAGAATGAAACTGAAGCATCGCGTGAAGATGATAACAGCGTCCACCTCATGGACGTGTCCTGAAAACCAGTTCGTTGCTTCAGACAGTGCCTGGCACATGGTGCTCGTTCAGAGAGGCCAAGTCATATTAGGCCTAAAGACTCATGACAACAGGTATGCCAGCTGAGATGTCCCCCACAGAAAACAGAACCCCAAATCTCCAAATCCGCATGCTGATGGTAACCCCAAGCAATGGCGTGTAGGACCGCCAAGGTGAGGGGCTGCCATCCCCAGTTCAGAGCGCAAACAGAGCACCCTGAAGCCCCTCCAGGCCCCGCGGGGCTCCTCCTCCGAGCGCTACCCCCCCCTCGCCCAAGCATCCTGCCTCTGCCTCAGCAGCGGGCTCTGGAGGCGTGACTCGGAGGCCAAGTAACTCCTCCTTCATACATATTTGCGTCTGAGGGGAAATAATTCACTGTGGTGTTGGTTATTTATTAGAGACTCAGTTACTGAATGTGCTCAGTAAATAATGAACTTGAGAAATGTCGCCTACGTATCAAAGACACATCAAGGCTGCTTTTCTAAAATAAACATGACAGTGGGACAGGAGCTAATGACTTAAAGCAAGTCGCAAACTCATGCAGCGGCCACCCTCTGCAGTGCAATCAAATGACCGACGGGCTGTCCTGGAGCTGGGACGATGTTCCCTCGATGGACCACAAGGCGGTCACGAACCTGAACTCTCTGTTGAGAGGGAAGGTTCAACAGGTCCGGATGACTCACTAGTTCAACAGTCTATGATGACTAGTCATTCCATCTGCAACGACCTGGCCGAGCACCCCTCTCCCTACCGGCGGGGGCTCGCTGCACTGTAATGCCTTCACATCACTCGTCCTCCCAACTGGACCCGCTCTGGGGGCCCCGCCTCGGGCTTCTGAGCACTCAGAACAGCTCCCAGCACATGACAGGAGCTCGAAACACGCCTGTTAGGCGGAGCAGTGAATAAACGCACAGCCTTCCCACTGCTCTCGTCCTGACCACACGCTAGCCTTCTCAGGAACGGCGCACGTGTTGCCCGAGAAGGGCTCCCGAGCCTTACGCTGTTGATGAGCAGCAAAGCTTTCTTCAGTGACGTGTAGTGATTTCCGTGTCCAAACAACTTTGCGATGATGTTTTCCTTGCGAGGTTGACTTTTAGAGTCAGTGCTGCAAGATGATTAAGAAAAAAAAAAAAACAGAAATAAGACTATGCTCTTGAACGGTTCTTTCTTAATGAAAAAAAACCCCCACCCCACGGCAACCACAGCGACGGCTGCCTGGGGGAGAGCTCTGTCCTGAAAGTGTCCTGTGCGCGTGCAGCCAGCCCTCTTGTCCCTTGGTCAGGGGGACACCGGACAGGGAGGCGGTGTGGGCGTGCCCGCCTTGGCCAGCTCAGTGTGCCAGAGCTCTCTTCTCCCCCAACATCCAGCTGGGATCGGCCATTGTGTCAGTGTGGGCTTTGGTCTCAAAAAGGACCAGGAAAGACAGTACGATCCCAGCAGAGGCTGCCACCCTGTTCCGGGTAGCACGCCGCAGTGCACTCGCCCACGTGAGGACAGAGGACACACAACCCTTACAACCCCTCACCAGGCCGACCACCTGCTGCGCACCCTTGAGGGTCTAAGGTCACCCATGCTGGAGGTCAAGGCCAGAGCACTATGCACTCGGGTCAGAAAGGGGCTGCGGTGTCTCATAATGAAATGCTGCCCTGCTCAGCGTCGCTCAGACCATCCGACATGCCCCCCTAGCTGAAGAATGAGAGTGATCGGCTCACCTGCTCTGCAGTGCTCGGGTGTGTCAGGGGCTTCAGGGCCCCCCCTCTAAGCCACCTGCTGTTTCCAGCTGTGCAAAAACACACAAGCACACACACCCTTACCACTGCTTTTCAGAAACCTAAAGTAGCGGAATTGCTGAGGGTAGTCCCTCGTGGGGGGCGCAGGAGTGCTATCCAGGACATGGGGCGATAATGAGCGGCCTCCCTGGCCACACCCACTAACCCCCCAGGGCACCTCCACCCCAGCTGAGACAACCAAAAACATCTCTTGACATTGCTGAACATCACCCGGGCAGCCCTGACTGCCCCCAGTTGGAAACCACTGTTTTCAAGTAAATAAAATTCACATTTCCATTTGTGCAGTCTACCATCCAGTAGACACGGTGCTACCGGAAAAGAAAACTACAAAGAAACAGGAGTAACGTCACTTAAGAAATGAACTCACAGAGGTGCATCCTGAGAGCTCGGGGAGGCTGGCGAGCAGGCAGGTTGCCGACGTGCACAAACCCGAGACGCAGCTCAGACCTGGCAGAGTGGGGACTCCCTGGGTGGTGCACTTCGCCTTACAGTGGGGCGCAGTGCTTCCCATGAGCCTGCTGAGGTTCCAAAGCCCGCTTTTTCTCTAAGATTTATATGGGCAGTCAACGCTGGCTACACATCAGCATACACAACATACTTCTTAGAGCAAAAGGCTAAGTTCTAAAGCGTCATACTGTTAGGTACTTTTCAGAGTTCGGGGCCCCCACTGCAATTTATGTGATAATGCTAATCTAAAGTTATAATCAGCCCTGGCTGGGTGGTTCATTTGGTTAGAGCACCGTCCAGATAGGCCAAGCTTGCGGGTTCAATCCCCGGTCAGGGCAAATACCAGAATCAACCAATGACTGCACCAATAAGTGAAACAACAAATCGATGTTCTTCTCTCTTTCTCTCTCTCTCTAAAAATCAAGCAGTCAATAAAATTATCATAGAAATTAGAACACACAGAAAAAATGGCACTCGAGGCAATAATCCCACAGCCCACAACATCCACACCATGCAGAGTGGCTGGAAAATCGGTTAACGTGTATCGCTCCTTCCCACGTAACACCTCACAGACACGCGCTCACACCCAACTCTACAAGGGCACGCATGCAGCCCGGAGTCAGTGCTGGCGTGCCGCTGTGCACGGCACGTGTGCCCGAGCTCAGAGCGCTGGCTCTGCCTCCGCCGCACTCCAAGCCCAGGACCTTGTTAAGACTCCTCGTGGTCTCATTTTTTTCATCTAGAAATTGGAATAATAATCATACCTGCCTTATAGCTTTAAGGTAATTCTAAATAAGAATGTACAGAAAATAATTTATAAACTGCAAATCACTATGTGAAAGTTTGTAATTATTCCATGCAGACGAATTTGTCATTCAATAAAGGAAGAAAAAGTAATTCAGATATTCTCTTTCCTTTTACACATTATGATCTGTGCAACAAAAGTTCAGGAGTTTCATTTTTACGTACCACATTTTTCTTGTCAGGGGAACTGTGCTGTTAACTTCCGTCCACTGAGGATCATGCAGTGATGCTAGAAATTGCTTCCAATTGATTTTCTTGGTGGTTTTAAGCCCAAATCTGGATTTAAAAAAATGTTCAAACATTATTTCTATAACACTGCATGGATTAGTTGTTCGATATGGAATTTTAAATGGCAGCAATGAGTTTTCAGAAATTTTCAAATCTACGGTAAACAAAATAATTCAGTAAAATCATACTACAAATGATTTTTAAAAAGTAAGGAAAAATCAAACTGACTATACATCTCCATGTCTCCATCTCCCATTAGTTGGAGCATATACTGATGGAGGAAACAGAGGTATTTGATTAAAATTCTGCTGTCCTTGAAACAACTCTACAAATTCATTGTGTAAGGAGCGCATTTACCGTGTAGGCAGAGTAAAGCCCACGGTGTCCACATCCTTACCCCTGGGACTGTGAAGATGGGACTTCGGTGGCAAAAAGGACTGTGCAGGTGTGATTAAGGATACAGACCCCAGGATGGGAGGGAGAACAGCCCCGGGGGTCCAGGTGGGCCCAGTCTAGCCCTTCACGGAAAGGGTGCTGGGGTGTCCAACCCATGGCCTGCGGGGCTGCATGCAGCCTGTGCATGCAGGCTACAAATGTGGCCCAACACAAAATCATAAATTTACTTAAATCCTTGTTTTTGCTCATCAGTGTTCGTTAGTGTTTGTGTATTTAATGTGTGGCCCAGCAACACCAAAAGGTCGGGCACCCTGGATTACAGCTAGCAGGTCGAAACGCCCATCCTGTGGTACTGGGTCCCCACTGTCCTGTGTCGCTCACACACTGAACACGCCCCATGATTCCATAACAGGGTGGCAGAGGGAGTCTGTGCTGAGCTCCCAGGAAAACAGATATGAGATGCCCAAGTGGCCATGAGACAAACAGCCCTGTTTTTGGTTGCTGAAAACTCGTGGCTGAGGACTGATTTCATGTGACTCGGTCAGGGGCCATGTGAGAGACAGCGGGTGTGCACGTGTGTGTGCATGGCCATACCTGGCATTGCCACGGCTCCTGCCCAAGACAGTGAGGAGCCAACAGACCTTACCAGAAGTTTCCCTTTTCTACTGCCAGACTGCCAGGAGCCGAGGAGGGAGCCAGCAATGAGCTGAGAGGAACATGCATTCGCCCTCATCAAAGAAGGAGCTATGCATCCCAACGTGAAATCCAAAAACCCAACCAAGGCTCTCAGGAAAGGAGATGCCTTCCAACCCTTGTCAGGCCCAGAGATGCAGTTTCCAGCTCAGAGCACACTGGTCAAGGCGGAACTTTCACACTCCCCTCCTTCTCTCCTTCCTCTGTGCACTCCAGTTCCTGGAGGAGTCAGAAACGGGCCAATTGCAAAGTGGGGAAAGGGAGACGTAGCCATCTGCTTCATCCCTAATGGTTGTTGAAGCTAAAAACAGCAGGTCCCATGGGATAGTCTTCCTTTATCCACCTAGATCAGTGTCCGCCCTTGTCTACTCTGCATGGTGCCCTGTGGGTGGCCTCAGTTGGCCTCTGGTGCCTTGGCTTTCTCTTGGGTGGGCCGGTGGGAGGCGCCCGCAGAAGATTGGAGGGGAAGGGGCAGCATGAGGGCAAGGCGGGTGGGTGGGTCATTCCCTGGCCCTTTCCTGCTGGGCTGCAGATGGCGGGGCCACATTCTCCTCCCACAGACTTCACCACCTCCCGGGCGACCCTCTCCTTCAGCCACAGTGTTCAGTAACGTGCCTTCCTGTGCCCCTCCAGGCCTAGGAGAGACCAGGGCTTCCCGTCTACTAATCTCCCTTAATCACGGGATTAAGGGAGCTGATTCACAGCTCCCTCACCCAGCCCCACCCTCCTGTGCCTCTCGGGGTCTCACTGCCCCCACCCCTACTCCCACCAACTGCTGACCTGCCCTCCATTCCTGTGGTTTCGCCTTTTCCAGAACGGCATGGAAATAGAAGAGATCTTAGACTCCAAGTTGAAAAGGCTTGGGCAATAACTGGAAACCCACCTTGGGGTGTGGCTATTACACTTCCTAGGGTCTGGGCTAAAAGGCTTATATTTTCTCTCAAGGTACCAAGGTGGGTGGGAACTTCTCCCCAGGAGGCGTGTCTGCATTTAGGCCCACCCCCATCGTGGGTGGGTGAGGTGCAGTCTCTGGTGAAGGCGGAGTCAGCAGGGCTCTCCCTCCCCTCTCTGGACCCCTCCTGAAGCCTGGCTCCCCCGTTCAAAGACTGGTGTTGTTTTCAATGGGTCTGTTTCGTATGAAAGGCTAGGCGGCTCGAAAAGCACAGCATGTTGGTGATAAAGGTCATGTTAGCTGTTCAATTAAAGTCTGCTGTTACATTAAAAAGTATAGATGGAAAATAGCTTTTAAAGTCTCTAAAATATTATTTGGATTACGATTTTATGCCTCATTACCAAGCTGTTAGTGTTTTACATTTAAGCCCTAGACCTTGAGTATTTAAAAGAATAACAAACTTAAACGATGCCAATTTTTTTCTGTAATATCCATTCTTAAATTGCATAGTAAGACTAATTTCTCAAATCATTTTGCTAGGCATGAGAGATTAGATTTTTACTTCCCTCTTTATTATTTCCTGTATTTTTTGCCTTAAAACAGCATGTGTTTTTAAATTTTATTTCTTAAATTAAAATGCAGTAAAATGGACTTGTTCTTTCGGTGTACAGTCTTATTAGTTTTAACACATACACAGGGACGCCTCACTTTTTTGCACCCCACAAATACTGCGCTTTTACAACTGGAAAACGACCGGCTTCACTGCGGCACTCGCCATATGGCAGCGGCCGGAACCAGCCCACAGCATCACCAGGGCGTTCTCGCGGATTCGGGCAACGCCCACTCTGGACGCAGAGGAGCTCCGCCCCCCCATCCCCGCCCCCCACCGTGTGCCCCGTGAAGTCACGCCTGTCCAGCCCCTGGTCCTGGAAGCCACGGACCTCTCCTCCATTCCTGTGGTTTTGGCGTTCTGCGGGGCATTAGTGGGGAGCAAAGAAACGAGGGGCACCGGGCCAAGGGCCACCCCCGTGCCGCTCAGTGCTGAAACTAGCCCCAGCTCGGGTTCACACCTCCCAGGCCAGTGGCTTCGTGTTGGACTCCAGTGGATGCTGGAGGCCCCCCACATGTAATTTGTGGGGGGCCCTTAACAATAACCATCTAAATTCAGGACACGGGTGCCACCCTGGCTGTGACAGTGTGGGGAGCCCGTGTGCTCTCGTGAGGTGTGACGGGGCGTCAGAAGGCCGCAGGCTGGGCGGCTGCACATACAGCACCGCAGAGACCCGTCTGTCCATCTGTCCGTCGATCCATTGGTGTGCAGCAGAGCTCCCCAGGGCAAGGGCGGGGGCAGGTTGGAAGCACGCCACCAACGGAGTCTGGGGTGAGAATTTAAAGTTGACAGAGGAGACGTGGCAAACAACGGGAAAGAAAGGATTCTTTCATAAGTGGTGATGATCAAGTAGATTACCTATTTGGAAAAAAATTTAATTTGGATACCTACCTTCTGTCAGAATGGATTATAAAGTGATTTGTTTTGTTTTCAAAAAATAAAAAATAAGAAAGAGTAGAAAAAGTCTTTTTCAAGCCTGGGTAAGGATGATGAATTTATAGATTTTTAAGCCACAGAAGACATTCCAAAAGAAGGAGATTAATGTGTTTGATTATATTAAAATGTAACTTCAAATGGAGAGTCACCGCGCGTTGGGGAGGGAACCGGCAGGCTGGGGAACACAGCCGCAGCGCCTCTGAGGGCGGGCACCTGTGCGCGATTATCGACTTCCTAAAAAATGGCTACACCGGGGGTGTCGGACTCCTTTTCACCGGGGGCCACATCAGCCTTGAGGTTGCCTTCAAAGGGCAGAAATAATTTGAGGACTGTATAAATGTAATTACTCAACAGTTAAGGAGTTGAAATTATATTCAGCCCTTTGAAGGTAACTGCAAGGCTGATGTGGCCCCCAGTGAAAATGAGCTTGACACCTCTGGGCTAATCAAAGAAGTGGTAACACTGACATAAAAACCACCAGTGGGCCTGGCTGGTGTAGCTCAGTGGATTGAGCACGGGCTGCGAAACAAAGGGTCGCAGGTTCGATTCCCAGTCAGGGCACAGGCCTAGGTTGTAAGCCAGGTCCCCAGTGGGGGCATGTGAAAAGCAACCACACATTGATGTTTCTCTCTCTCTCTCTTTCTCCCTCCCTTCCCCTCTCTAAAAATAAAAAAAAAATGCCTGCAGTTTTAAAAAAACACCAGTGGGGCCGTTAGGTGATTGGGGAGCAAGGAGACTCCCGTCAGGGAGACACAGCCAGGGCCCAGCTTTGGGACATGGCCAACCTCAGTGTCACTTCAAAAATTACACGTTAAGCCAATACCGAGGCACCATTTTGACCCCTTCAATTATCAATATTCTAAAGCAATGTTGATATTCATGCTGGAAAGGAAACAGAACTAGAACAGTCACACAAAGTCAGTAGCGCTGTAAACCATGCTTTTTGAGAGAATAATTTTGCAATCTTCATAAAAATGTGCAAAAGCCTCCACACTCTGGCCTTGAATCCGGCTTTCAGAAAGATGTTCTGAGGGAGGAAGGCACCTGCCGAAGGGAAGAGCCGCGTGCCCCCAGCACCCGGCCCTGACTCTGCCGCCAGGGCCCCAGGCCAGGCCAGCCTCTCCTCCTCACCCCGGCTCCAGACGCACGGGCTTCTGCCAGGCCCGGGACACACACACCATGTGGGCAACACCTAGGCTAGGCCCCCGCCAGGAGGTTCCTCCACGGCTGCTCCCCCAACCTCTCGGGCCTTGGTTTAAACCTCGAGTTTTCAGAGAGGCCTTACCAGGCCATTCTGGAAGAGTCTGAGCTCTCCCCTATTACTCTCCATGACAGTCCCTGCTGAGTCTCCCCACCACTCCTCGCCCCGCACACCTGATCTCAGTAACCACATGCTTGCTGAGCCCCTTGAGGGCAGGGCGGGTGTCTTCCTCCCTCTCCCACGAGCCCCTGGTGTCTGGCGCAGGCCTGGTGCCCAGGGAGCGCTCGAGAACTACTTGGTGACTGACTAGACTGAACAAACGAATGAACAAACAGTCACATGCAAAACTAAAAAGAACCTGAACACTCACGATATAGAACGGATACATTCTGATGGCTACAGTCAAAGGGCCCTAGCAGTCGGTCAGCACCGGATGGAAGCAGCCCCTCTGAGAACGCTGCGTGTGTTCTCCGACCATCCACGTGGGAGGCTCCCGTGCACTCTCCCCATCAGGTTCCGCCCGGTTCTGCTTACAACCTCAGAGACTTTTCTAACTGCCCAGCCCGCAGGAGAGCATGAAGGTAAGATCTCTGGCAACACAGTGGATCTCCCCCAACCTCCTGGTCTAATCACACAGAAACATAGCAAATACACCTACAATGGCTGGAGAAAATATCTCAAAATTATTTTAAACACACAGCTGAAGTGGAAACCAAGAAGGGGCCGTGCGCAGGTGCTAGCGGCCAGGAGGGAGGCAGCTTCAGAGCCGAGGGAACGTGGGTCGGCACCAGGCACCCCGGGGTCCGCCGTACCGCGCAGGGCTCTGGGCCGCATCCCCCGTGGGCTCTAAGGGGCCGGGGCCGTCGTGCCCCCTTGGGGTTGGGAGACCTGGGGGTGGACAAGACTGGGAGTAGCCCGGGCCCAGCTGAAGAAAGGCAGTGAGCTAAAGTGGATTACAGGAGATCAGTCGCAATGTAGCCCAGAGACATAGAGACGAGGGAAATGCCGAAGGGAGTCTGAGAGAGGTGGCATATGGAGTGAGAAGGCCCGACACGTACGGGACAGGTTCCGGGGGAAAGACCTGTGGCAATGCAGTGGGGGCCACAAGCGAAGACAAGGGCTGAGAACGTGCTCAAGTCCATGAGACTCGGGTCCTCCGAGTGAGACCGAAGGGTAAACAAACGGACATCTGCGCCCAGACGCATTGTGGGGACGCTGTAATCAAAATAAAGAAGAAACCGTAAAGGCAACCAGAAAATGGGGGGAAAACCACCTTTTACAAAGTGTCGGCATTAAACAGCAGACTCTTAACAGCAGGAACAGAGGCCAGAACCCCACGAACGACAGCTTCAAGGGGCTCAGAGGAAATAACTCGCCGCCCCAAATGCCTTCACCATTAAATCTGCCCTAAAGAGCAAGGGGAGGGAAAGGGCGCAGGATCTGAAACACGGCGGACGACCTGGACCAGCAGCAAACTTAGCAACACCGTCGAAGAGCCCCTGGATCTTATCAGGCTCAGCCTGGACGAGCGGATTTATGTGAAAATGAGGAATGACAGAGGGCTTCGAGGTAGATTACATGCTTATAATCAACATTTAAATATGATATTGGGAGATGTGGAAGAAACTGTGACTACCATAGAAACTGATGAAGAAACATATGAAGAGACATATAAATCAACAAAACGGAATATCCCGATGCCCTTGGTCCAGGGAGATGGAGTTGTGCTGGTTGCACCTCTGTTGAGAGTTGGCTGAAACAAAGAATTTATTCTATGTGGAAATTAGGAGACTTTGTAGGATCACATCTTTAAATGTAGAAGATATTCAAAAGAAACCTGCGTAAATTTTGATGCTGAGAAATGACCAAGGATTCTTCCACTCTTGAAATGGGTTGGTTTGCACATAACCTACAAATTCTTAAGCTAAATAGCATTTTTATTTTTCTCTAACCCTTCCAATAAATGTGATCACCAAGATGCAGCCCCTCTTTTTTGGGAGTTGATTTGCTCCATTGATTTTTTTCAGACAATTTCTGATATTTTTAAATTTAAATTAAATTTGATGCTTTCTTTCTTAAAAAAAAAAAAGAGCAAGGGAAACAGACACCGTGGAGGCCAAGTCTGCACTTACCACTCGTGGGGCCTCGCTAACGCACCTCAGGAGACAGGGTTCGGAGAAAAGGCTGAGGCTTACAAAGCAGCGAGGAGCAGACGAGCTGGCGCACAGGAGAACATCCAAACACGCACCGGCCACACTGAAGAACAACGGCAGTACCTAATTCAGGTGCTACCAAAAAGAGGCAGGCCCTGGCCAGGCTTCTCAGTGGGTTGGGAGTTGTCTCATAAACCAAAAGGTTGCAGGTCCAATTCCTGGTCAGAGCACACACCAAGGTTGCAGGTTCGATCCCTGGTCAGGGAGTGTACAGGAGGCAACTGAGCAATGTTTCTCTCTCATATTGATGTTCCTCTCTCCCTCTCTATCTCCCTCCTTTCCTCTCTCTAAAGTCAATAAAAATACCCTTGACTGAAGATTTTTTAAAAAAGAGGTAGGATCAAAGCACTAGGCAATGGTGACATTTAAGTTAAAGGTGCTTGTTTTATTCACGACAGCAGAAGTATTGATTAACTTTATGCTTTATCAGTTTAGAATATGCTAAAAATGTAAGGGTACTCTCTACAAGAACAGAAATAACATGTTTAAGTCTCAAGGCAGTGGAGAGAAAAAAGGAGTGATGAGGAAAACTCGGACAGACCCGAACTTGACCCGGAAGGACGTGAAAGGACAGCAGAGTGGGAGAGCACAAAATAAAGGGGTGGGGAAGCCCCCAACAGCCACCACGATACATGGAAACAGACTGAACTTCACCATTAAAAAGGCAAAGATGCTCATTTGGCAGTTTTGAAAGCACAGATATTTGCCATTTTACAAGAAACACACCTAGAACATGACAACCACAGGACAAAAGAAAAAAGGCTGGGGAAAGATGTACCCAACGAATACTGACGAGAAAAGGCTGTAACGGGTATTCTAGCACCGGGCGGGGTGGGGCGCAGAAGTCAGAGGGATGGAAAGGGATAACGGTACAGGGATTAGCTGACCGGGAAGATGTGATGAACCTTTTCTCCCAGAGCCGCGCACCAGCGGACACACCGGGTCCACAGCTCACACCGCCAGCACCTGGGCACCCACCTTGCTACAGTCTCTTGTGCCTGTCCCACCGGGCAGCCTGGGTGAGTGGGGTCAAGGGCACGACTCGGAAGACCCGCAGTCCCTGGCTAGACTGGGTCATCGAGACAGCCTGGAGCTGGTGTCTCCAGCCCCCTCATCGGCCTACTCCGGCCCAGCTCAGAGTCTTTGGATCCCCTTCCGCTCTGTTAGCCCCACAAGCCTGGGGCTGTTTGTTACTTATGGCTGCGTTCTCGGCACCTCCCCCAGTGTCTGGCAGAGAGATGCACTTGATATGTTTCTGTTAAACTTATAATTTGGAAGACTATGAAGGCAATATGAAGAATGTCTGTAATATGCATTCCTATTTTACAAGCACAACATAAAACTGTAGAATACTCGGATTACAAATATGTAAAAATTATATATCTATGTGGATACAAACGGAACAGAATGCGGGAAAATGAAAACAGTAAATTTGTTATGTAAGGTGGATGGTGATGGTTGTTTCTCATTTTTCTCATTACTATTAAATTATTATTTGTATAATTTTGAAAATGAAATTTAAAATGTCTATAACTTTTAGTTATTCAAGAAAGTAATCCCTGAAAAACCTCCCCATGCACGGGCAGGACGATAAAGCTGTTTGCTGCCCCATGGAAATACTTACTCCTAGGGCCAGACTCTGCCTCCACTGCAGAAGCCGTGCGGTTGCACGCAGTGACTCCCAACACACGGGGCGCTGAGGAGGAGGAGGAGGGGCTGCAGTGGGGGGTGGACCCGCTGGCCCAGCTTAGTGCTGCTCTTCCCTCCCCCTTCACCCAGGTAGCCCCGTGGTGCCCGGCAGTGACCGGAGTTGCACAGGACAATCTTTCCATTAGTCTCGGCGCCACTTCCCCTGAGAAAAGGCCCTCTGAGTCACCTGGACAGAGAAGCAGGCCCGTGCGAGGCAGAGTTCCTTACCCAGAGTGAGGTCTGCATACAGCTTTTCCAACTGAAAGGAAACAGCGGTCCTCGGGGCAACGGCTGCCTCCAGGTCAGGGGCAAGGGACGTGCCTGGGGCACCTGCAGCACTGTCCTACAGGAAGCCAGAGAGCCATTGGGGGCTCTGAGGGTCACGCCAGCAGGGCTCAGGCCAACGCCAAAAGGTTCCCATTGGCCGAGACGGAATAGACTGCTTGTCAGTGAGAACAACTCTAATGGACTGAGACACATCAAATACGCTTACATCCATGAATTCATAATACTACATGTATACATATTTTTAATCCTTACCTGAGGATATGTTTATTGATTTTAGAGAAAGGGAGAGAGAAACATCAATTAGTTGCCCTTCCCCGCCATACACACCCCGACCAGGAATCCAACCTACAACCTATGTATATGCCCTCACTGGGGATCAAACCTGCAACCTTCGGGTGTACAGGACAACGCCCAACCCACAAAGCCACCTGGCCAGGGTCGTAATAATATTTTTTAAGGAAAATTGCTCATCATTCCCCTCTGGAGGGTGCTAGGAAGCCAGTTCATTTTGAAGATGGGTAAGGGAAGAGAAAGACCCCAGGACACCCTGGCCTTCTTGTGTTTACGGCGTCTCATTGTTGCCACACCCCTGGGGGGGTTCCTTACAGAGGGGTTCCGACCCACAGAAGCAGAAATGGCGCAGGTGGGACATTGCCACTCGAGAATCACTCATCAGTGATTCATCCCACCCACATGGCTGCTGCCCCGTGAAGAGAGAGACCGCCCGTCCACACATGCCTGCCCCCCTGTGAAGTGTTCTTGCCCCCGGATTAAACATGGGTCCGTATAGCTATCCCTGTAGGGGCGGGGCTGGGAGGGGGAGACAGGAGGACACATTACATGTCACTGTGCGTGCAGTCAGTCAGAATTATGTTGTGAGAAAGTCCATGTAACAAACAATCCAGACTTCTTCTACAAAGGCTCACAGGGGAAACAATCGGCAAAGGGAGAGGGACCCTAGAGATTACAAAGGCTTGAGGCAAGTCAATCAGTAGAAATGTGCAGACCTTATTTGGATCCTGACTCAAATAAACTGTATAAGAAAATATGAGACAATCAGTTAAATTTGAACCCTGACTGGATGTTTATTATTAACCTCCACAATTCTGTGAGGTGTGGAAACGGTATTTTCACCATGTTTTTAAAAAGAATTCTTGTCTTCAAGAGACACGGTGAGGTCTTTTCAGTGAAACATGGTGTCTGGGACTTGTCCCGAGCCCTCTGGGGCGGAGAGAAAATGGTCAGGGTGGATACGGGACGCTGGACTGCAGCTGACCACTGGAGCTGGCCGTGGACCCCTTCCCTGCTTCTCCTCACTCTCTCGTGCGTTTGAAAGTTTCAATAACAAAAAGTCCAAAACATTAATAAAAAATAGATGAAGCTGTTCCTTATCCTCATGGTTGACGTTTGGGGAGGAAAGTGCCAAGGAAACAACAGGGCTCTTACCTTTTCATTAACTGGATGAAAATTCTTCTTGGTAGTCGGTGTACAAAGGTGTCGAGGACGATCTTGAGGTAATTCAAAGATATGTACCCACACTGGGAGGGGTCCCCCGCACTCAGGGCTTTTTCAATCTTTTCACGGGACTTTGAAAACTGCGACGAAAGAAAATGAGAGTGTTGCCTCCACGGTAATCGACTTCATGGAGCTTTCAACCAGGCTATTTTTTTTTTTTTTGCCGAAATCCCTTCCCATTTCCTTTCCGAAAACTGATCAAAAAGGTTACCATGGCATGTGCTGAACCTCAAATGTTTAATTGATGAGCTTCTACACAACAGTGTCGCCAGTCACAGCCACGCGAGCGGCAAGGCAGACACGCTTCTCCAGGAAGGCGGCACATGCCACAGCTCCACCGCGAACTTCAGAGCCAGGATGCTCGGGGGGCTGCCAGTTTGATACATCTTTCTTAATATACTTCGGAGCCGTCCCCTGCTGTGAGCCCGCCCCAGGCTCCCCCTGATTAGGTCCGGGCGATCAAACAAAAAAGCTGGCAACATTTTATTAAAAATACAAGTAGCCTTTGTAGTAAGGAAAATTATTAATATAAGGATTGCATAAACAGTACACATTGGACATTTCTTTAATTATTCGTTTTTTGTTGATGGGGGAATTACAAAGAACTGGGGTGAATGCGCTTTGCTTATGGGGCTTTTAAAATGCAGTAAAGTAGGTTAACCACTGATTTTTATATGACTCATAAAAATACTATGAAGATTGGTTCTCTTTCCAAAGGTTTTCCTGCTGTTTATTATCGAGTAATAACAATATTCTCCAGTATTTCCAACCCTCTCCACTCTTGTCTGATTTCAGTTTTCCTGCTAGCTGGGGTAAGACGAACAAAACAGCTACCATCTTGGTATAAAAGGTGACTTTCTAAGCCACTGGAACCTGGAACTACATGTACAAGAGTCTGTACCCACAAAAGTAATAAGGAGATTCATTAAAAATTCCTTGGACTGTGCAGGAATACTAGAAATCCATGGAGAAGGTCTTTGAAAATACTTAGAGACTCACAGAGCCTAAGCTTCTCAGAAAGTTGCATAAAACGAACCCAGAGTGTGGCTAAATTTGTGCACCCCTCTTCCAGAGAGGTGGAGTGCCTGGGGAAGCCCCCGTGGAGGTGGCTAGGGACTCAGGGTGCTTACTGGATACGGGAGTCCACTTTGACCCTCTTACTGACGACTGGCCTCCAGTACAATTTGTTTCGGGAAAGGGTTGCTGGCGGCAGCAGAGAAAGAGCAGGGAGTGAAACATAGTGCCTTCATGACAAGTGTAACTTTCAGGATTCTCACTGTTACTGTTTACAATGAAGCAAAAGATAAAAATGCAAGCAATTCTGTAAAATATAAAAAAAGACGGCACGAAGGTGCCTGGAAGTCTCACTACCCATCTCTCTTACACAGTGCTCCCAAAACTCCCATGATGACCATGTAAACATGAAATTTTATAAAATGGGATCAGCCCTGGCTGGTGCGGCTCAGTGGACTGAGCACTGGGCCTGTGAACCAAAGAGTCCCTGGTGGGATCCCCAGTCAGGACACAGGCCTGGGCTGTGGGCCAGGTCTCCAGTAGGGGGCGTGGGAGAGGCAACCACACACGGATGTTTCTCTCCCTTTCTTTCTCCATTTCCCTCTCCCTAAAAATAAACAAATAAAATCTTTTTTTAAAAAATGGGGTCATACTCTACCTTCACGTTTGACAAGTGCTTTTTCATTTAACAGTAGTACGTCGTGAACGTTTTCCCGTAAGAGCCAGCATCTACCTCCATCACACTTTTCAGTGATGTATGGCACGCCGTCACGCTGTCTGTGGACAGCTGAAAGGTTCGCTCCTTTTCCAGGGTTACACATTCAGTCCGTGCAAATGTTTCCCTGACCCCCAATCTAAATAAGGTCTCCCTGTTGTTCTTTCTCTTAACACCTGTCCTTTGCTGTCACGCCACTCAAGACAAGCGGTATTTCTGACTGTGTCTATGAGTCTGATTTTGAATGTGTTCATTTGGTGCCTCTCCCTGAAGTTCAGTCACACGTGACCTTCCTGTGAGAGCGGGGACTGTCCCCATTTAGTTATCACTAATTACCTAGGAGGAAGAACAATTTGGCATGCGGTAGGCCCTCATTAAATGGTTGTTGAAAATAAAAATTTTAACAAAAAATGTTCCAAAGGAAGGTTGCAAAAAAACTATTTGACATATCAATTTAAAAAAAAAACACGTGAAAATTAAAATCACGACTGAGCGGCGTTCCACCTGCCCCGGCGCAGCACAGATTCAAAGCTCTGACGATGCCGAGCGCGGGCGAGCACTCAGTACGGCAGACATTCTCACCTGCGGCGGGAGGGGCATAACCCTTCTGGAAACAGGCGGCACTGACTGCCCAGGAAAGCTGAGCAGCGAGCTCCCTACACGCTGGCGAGTCGTCTCGCACAGGCGCCATTCCTAG
The DNA here is from genome assembly GCA_004027735.1 of Carollia perspicillata. Lineage (NCBI taxonomy): Eukaryota > Metazoa > Chordata > Mammalia > Chiroptera > Phyllostomidae > Carollia > Carollia perspicillata. Next base: position 17,683 of record PVKM010002249.1, on the reverse strand, counting down.
GGAAGCTTTTACACACGCACCGGAAGGCGTGCACCACCCAACGTAAGGCGGCATGTCTGCGTGAGCACGAAGCAGGGAGCAATTCAAGTGGCCATCCCTGGGGGAGTGTGTGATTTGCGTAGATTTAGATCGTGGAACACTCTACGGCAGTGAAACTGGTAACACAGCTGTGTCCATAGTAAGATGACTCTGCCCTAACCGCCGGAGCAGGGTGAAAGTAAGTGGGTTTCCAACACCGCAAACACATTACAAAACAAGAAAACAAGAAACAAGTATCAAGCAAAAGACAAAGAACCCAGTGTGTGTGGAAACAGTACAGAAACAATGAACCACCTGTAAAGGTTTCATGCCATTAAAAGGAACTAAATAAAAATATAAGTTCATTAAAGGACAAGCTTGAAGACAAGATAGATGGTAAAACAATAAAAGCGATGAGAAGGGATATTTCAAAGGTAAGAACACAGAAAACAAAAGCAACATCATTACATGAAATAAATTAGAAACAGCAAGAATCAGCGATGAGGCTGAAATTAAAATGAACAGTGAAGGTGTGGCTTGAAAGGCCTCAGCGAAGGCAGAGGAAGCGGGCAACGTGGTGAAAGCAATCCCAGGAAGGTGACAGCGATCGAGGACAGGCAAGGATGATCCCGTGCGGGTGACCGGGAGGACCCTGAAGGAAGAGCAGAGGGAAGACGGGCAGAGGGAGGGGGAGAGGGCGGAGCGAGGGAGGGGATTCAGTGACTGAACTGGGAAAACTTCCCTGCAATGAAAGAGCTACTCTGCAGCAAAGAATCCGCTGGGCTCCAGGAAACTTGGACTAAATGTCCCACGCCAACGCAGCTTACTTTTGCTTTTTAATTTCAAGGATCAAGAAGAAATATTTCAGGCATCTAGGCAGGGAAACAATCAGCTACAAGGGAAGGGAAAAATGAGTTGACCTGAGGCTTCTTCTCAAGAACGCCCAGGGCCAGAGGACAATGGGAAATGCAGCCCTCAGGGGAAAGGGAAGTAAGAGGGGAGGGCCAGACCCCGACACGTCTGTGCCTGAGGCGAAGAGCAAAAGGGGGCGAGTCTCCAAGATGAGAAACGAAGGGAGAGAGCCCCCACGAGCCTTCCTTAAGGAAAGTACTAGGCAGTGAAAGCAGCCAACCAGAGGATAAACAAGAACAAAGGACTCGGTAAAGGGAGAAAGCGCCGACAGGAAGTGAGGCGTGAGGCTATGTACCGATAAAAAGAAGGCAAAACCACCGGGGAAGTCCTGTACGGGGCGCAGTGCAAACACGAGGGACTCCAAGAACAAGTGCAAACAGCAAACAACTGTGGGGGCTGGAGGGGCAGCAGGAAACCCAGCAGACGGCAGCCCTTGCCGTCTGTAATTAAGACATCCTTCAACCCCCCTAATTTCTCCAGTTCCTCATGGCTTTCTCGATCGCTCTTCTTGCCTCCAACTCCCTTTTGGGACCCAGCGACTCCTGAGCTGATGGAACATTCATCCAAAGTTCAGACGTGACTCCGGTTTCACTTGAGGACAGCACTGTGGGAGAGGACCAGGCTTGAAACTCGGCTCCAGGGTCACCTCGGGCAAAGTCCTTAAACCTCCTCGTGCCTCAGCTCCCCCAGCTGGGAACGAGGGTGGTAACAGTTGCTGGCAAGACTGAACAGGGGAGCGCTGGCAGGTAGGAAGCCCCCAAAACATTTAAACTCAACATGCCTTATTCATAAAGGGAAAAAAAACGTAATCCTCTTCTTATAAAGTTGCTTCTTTTTGTGTATCCACTCACCCACCAGTGCAGCGGCCGACCTTCTGCGGCTGAGAACAGAGCCAGGCCTAGAATTATGTTCTCCGAACGCTGCCTTGGATTATTGCTGGATAGTAGCAGGTTTTAAATCATTTTTTATTCCTTTTCTCTTTATGCTTTTCAGAATTGCTCACATTTTTTTAACAGCCACGTGTTTCGGAATGCTCAGGTGTTCATGAAAACAGTGAACTCACGAACAGCGACAACAAAGAGTTTCACCACCTGACCGAGTGTGCGCAAGTGCTCCCTTCTCCTGCGCCCTGGCCAACATGGGCTGCTCTTAGGTTTTTCACTGACAAGTTTCCACGGAAAGTTTTATATTGATGATTTGTGAAAGTTCCACGTATGCTAGGAGCAGTTATCATTTATCTATCACTTCTGTGGCACAGATTTCACCAGGTTTGTCCTTTGTTTATACAGAGTTTTACGGTAGAAAGCTTTCTCCTTTCAACGTAGTCTAATTTATCAGTCTTTTTCTGAATGGCTTTCGCGCTTTACTTCCTGTTTAAAAATCTAAATGTCAAGATTAAAAAATGTTCACCCGCATTATTTATTTTTAAATGCGAACAGCGGCTGCACACAGAATTTACTCTGGTGTGAAGAGTGGAAGGGTCAGCGCCCCGCCAGGCTGCTGGCTGGTGAGCCATCCCAACGCCTAGCGCCTGCCCTGCCCCGCACGGCCCGCGGGCCTCCCGCCGTCGGCTCCGCCCGCCTGTGAAATTGGTCTGTTGTCCAACCACTGCTCGAATCAATTCCCATGCCCGTGACCACGCAGGTGCCAGGCTGTCTTCATTATTGTGCCTTTATAGACATTTTATATGCGACAGCACAAGTCCTCACTACAACTTTCAGAAAGAAAAAAGTGTGTGTACACACACACAAACACACACCTCTCTCTCTTCATCTAGATGTAGGGAGATCAGGCATTAATAATGAACCTTCCAATCCAAGAACTAGAAAAGGCCTCTTTATTTATTCACGTTTTTCTTTATTCTCTCAGTAAAGTTGTGTCATGTTTTTATATGGCTTAAGTATTTCTTGTAAGCTTGAGTGTGTGAGTGGCGCAGAGAAAGCCCTTAATCACTCCACATCCCTGCCCTCCAGTCACTGCATTACGTTACAAGGACCTGGAGTGGGGGGTGGAGTCAGGGGCAGGGGCGGAGCCATGGGTGGGGGGTGGAGTCAGGGGGCGGAGGCAGGCCCAAAGCTGAGTTCAGAAACCACGCCTGGCTGCATGGTCCTCTGCTGCCCATCACCCTGCCTGTGTGCTCAGTGACTCTGGGACCAGGTAAACACTCTTACCTCTTGGCAAAAGGTCCTCCCGATTTCATCTAAGGAACAGTCTTCCCAGATACTTGCAGAAAAATCTGAACTGAAGAGGTAGTCCCTTCTGGAATTTCTGACTTGTTGATTCTCCCATGAGACCTCTATTAAAACAAAAGAGCTTTAGTCTATCGATATAGTCGAAAGTACATTAAATATTAAAAGTTTCCTTTTCCTCATAACCTGACTGGTAGAAATTGAGACCTGAACAAACCAAAACCACAATGAACTAAGTAATAAATGCTGTTGAAGTAACTACATGAAAATGTTAGAAAAAAATAAAATTAATCTCCTTGCTATCTTATTCTTGGATAAAACTTGGAGTAAAATGTACACCAAGTAGAATAATAAAACTATAAGAGAAGAAAATGCAGATGAATACTACATAACACACAATGGTTGAGTAAGAAGTCCTTTCTAACACTTTAGAGCCAGAAATCACTGAAATAATGACTAGGTCTGACGATATATTTATTTTTGTTTGGTTAAACACACACACACACAACACTGAAAGAAAAATGAGTGGGAAAAACTACTGTTATACACATGAGAAATACAGGTAAGTATCTGTAATACAGGAGTAACTCTTAAAAGTGAGTAAGATAAATATACTCAGTAGAGCAATAGACCAAGGTTATAAACAGGTAATTCGCATAAAAAGGACTAAAAAAATCCAAAATGTATAAAAAACTGCTCAAAGTCACTGGTAATTTCTAAAGTCTAATTAAAACAAGTTAACATTTTTTCCCACTTGTCGAGTCAGCAGGGACTACAGGGAACGGTAAGGGAACCGGGGGCCAGAGCTTGCGCAGAGAAAACCCAGAGCTGAGCGCTCTTTAGTCCCCTTCTAGAACTCCACAGAGAGGGGCTGAGGGGGTCGCTCAACGGACTTGCACCGGGAAGGGCACACTCTGCACCGTCTACAGAAGGGAAGAAATTGACGCGATTCCAGTGCCCACGCACTGAGAGGGGGTTGGCTTTTCAAATCATGGCTCATCCAGTCTATGAAATACTCCCCAGACACTTAAAACAAAGGTGCCTGTCTCAATTAATGGGTGTGGAAATTTTCTTTGATATATAGTGTTTCATGATCGAAAGGAAAGAATGACTAGCATAATTTAATTCTCATTTTAACACTTATTTTTTGTATCTGCCTATGCATCCATCCACCCAGACATCCATCCACCTGTCCGTCAGTCCATCCACCCACCCATGCATCAGAAACAAAATCTGGGAGGATAATACACCAAAACGATTACAGTGGTGGAATTCAAGTGGAGGGTTACAGGGGACTGTTATTTTGTGTTCATGTGTTTTCTGGCTTTTTTTTTTTTTGCAACAAGCATGTATTATTTTTATGATAAAAGATAATGAAATAATTCTAAAATATAGGCATTTCTTTCTCAAAGCTGACTGCACAGAATCACAAACGGTTTCCCAGACTTATTTCCTAACATGTCTACAAATAAGCCCCACTCAAATCAAGCACACTTGTAACTGCTCAGCTGTAGTTAACTAACTGCCAGTCATCTGGAATTCCGCTTCCTACCAAAAGAAAAAAGGAAGGAAGGAAGGAAGGAAGGAAGGAAGGAAGGAAGGAAGGAAGGAAGGAAGGAAGGAAGAAGGGGGAGAGGCAAGGCCTCCGCAGTGGAGTCTGGTAACACAATAAAATACAAAGCCAGCCAGTCCTTCAGAACTCGACCTGGGATGCTGGAACCTGGGTGGGCCGGGCATTGGGACGTGGCTCCCAGAACAGCGGGCTCAGCCTCACTGAGAGATGAGGAAGCCACGCCTGAATCATGCTCTGCCTTGGCCACACACTTGCTGACCCTGCGTCCTATGCTCCCTCCATTCTGGCGGCACTGGTACACGGATGAAAGCTCACAAGGACACACACAGCACATCTAAAGAAACCCATGGGACTCCGGAACCATCAAGCCAGGCCCCGTGGTGGGGAGGGGTGAAGGGCTATGAAGATCGAGACCTGCCCTTGGGAGCCGCCTCCAGGCACTGAGTGGCTGCAGCGGCAACAGTAGGCTGGCTGCAGACCCGACCACACCTCATCCATTACACCAGGTTTCAGTGAAGTTTCGTCATTCCTGCCACCCCCAATAGTCCCTAAATTTCCTCTGAAGGAGTCCCGCTCATTTTGTAATGTGATGCAGAGCAAGTGTCCCCTGAACCCCGCCCCCCAGATCTGGACTGGGGGAAGGGGAAAGTGGAAGATATGGTAGTTAGGATACTATACATAACAATGGCAAGCTGACAGAGGTGTTGCCTTCCCAGGCAAAAGGTGTATGTGACTTTCAGAGAGTACAGTGACTCGAGACCCAGCCAGGGGAGGTGGATGCCCACCCCGGATGTCCTGTGCATCACGGGCAACTCTCGCCCTGCCGGAAGATGGCAGCTGAAAGAAGGTAAAAGATACGGGGGAACTGGTAAAAGCAGCACATTACAGGAGGGGCTGGCTATGAGGTCACACAGGAAGGTCCAGGCCTCGTGGTTAAAATAACGGTGGGCTGAGAGAGAAGGGGATTCCGCCACGTGGCCTGGGATAGTGAGGAGGAAGATGCTGTGCGGTCTGTAGTGAGGTAGCAGCCCTGCGGGCTGGAGGACAGGGCAGAAGGGGAGCGCTCATGGAGGTGTGCGGGGACCTGCCGAACCCAGCACGGGTTCCTGGGGGATGCTCGGAGCTGAACTGGACTGGGACTGGGAAGGCTGAGTCAGAGTTCCGCTTCTCCGGAGGACGTACAGGGAAGCCACTCTCCTGGAACGTGTGCCTCCCTGGCCTCCACCGTGACCCAGTGTAACACAGCACAAGCTTCCTGGGCCACTGCATGGAGGCTGAGGACAATGCACGCCAGAGGCTGAAGGAGAGAGCTGCTGCCAGGGTGGCGTCTCCGAACCCCACAAGCGCACGTTCCAGAGGGGATGGAGACCTGTTCGAGGAGCTGGCTTAGGAACAGATAAGGACACGGGGAACTTCCCGGCATGGTTGTGGATTATAGCCTGGTGGGGAGCAGGGGAAGTGCTGGGTTTTGTGGGAGAGCAGGGCTCTGAGCAGCAGCGCTCCCGGCCCCCTCACCGGAGGCTGGAATCCTGTAAATAAAACCTGTTTCCCTCAACACTACGTGCTGGGTCGTACATCAAGGGACCACGTGGATGAGGCCCAGTTCGATCGGTTACAATTTGAAATTGGGTAGAGGTACATGTGCCTCCTCGCACAACCGCATCAAAATTACAACGAAAACACAGAACTACCATCACTCAAAACTGTCAGGAGTCACGTTGAATGGAAGTCTGACAACCATGGAATTAAAGAGACCACATCCACCCAGACTGGCAGGAGGGGCACAGACACGGGACGGGCTGGTCCCTCATCCACACGTGGTAGATACAAACTCAGGAGGGATGTCTTGGGAGTGAGGGGTCCCAGCCCCACCCAGGCCCCTCAACCCAGAGTTCCAGTGCCAGGAAGGTAAATCTCTAAAATCTCTGGCTGCAAAAACCAGCAGGGAATGAGCCAGTGGAAGAAACTTCTGGATGCCCAAGGACTTCCTCAAAGAACCCACACACGGACTCACCTACTCAGACTCACTCCCTCTGACCTCCAGCGCTGGGGTAGCAGTGTGAAAGGCCAGTGGCATACAGAGAGAAACTCAAGTGTCTGGCATCAAGGTGACCAGAGGCCATTGTCCCTTTGCTAAACCCTCCCCCACAGAGCCAGCAAGCTGGTGCCGTATCTGAGACTCCATCAACCTAGCTAATACTGTCTGACTCGCCTTGGAGATCGCCAGAGACTCCGCCCACCCAACTTACTGCCTGCCCAAGTTGCTTTTCCATGTGAATGGCTGGTCTTGGTTCAAGCTTCACAGCTTCTTAAATCCTATCAAACAAGTAACTATTGGCTTCAATGAGCCCCAGGCCTAGCAGCAGCCAGCCAGCCAGCTTAAATTCATAGCTTGGCTTTGACTGGGGGTCTCCAAACCCAGCACAAGTAGCAGCCACCTCAGATCACTTTACAGCTCAGGCAGGGTGCCTAAAGTGGGGGCTGACCTTGGTCTGCTGAAAGGGGGTAAAAGATATGGGGGAGCTGAGGAAACCCCAGAGCCTGCACACCCAGTGGACAGCTACAGACCAGGTCAGAGCACCACCACCCTGCCCCCACACAGCTGATCCTCCAAGGAGGGCAGAGGTTGATGGTAAGTGGTTACAGCCAGTCCTTGCAGCTGTGCCCAGGTATCTGGGTACAGCCCAGGCACAGTTGTACCCCAGGTAAATCCCTGGGTTTTTATGGGGTATAGCTGTGTCTGGGTAAATCCCTCCCAATTATCTGCTAACAGCAACCAAGGCTCAACCACCAGAGGAGGGTGTACTCAGCCCACATGAAGGATACACCTCGAGTACCCAGGCTGGGTGATAGGCAAGGCGGTGCCGTAGGACCCTATAGGGCATTTACTACGTTGGGCCACACTACCAAGATACGGAGTCAAAGCAGCTCTACCTAATATACAGAAACAAACACAGGGAGGCTGCCAAAATGAGGAGACAAAGAAACACGGCCCAAATGAAAGAACAGATCAAAACTCCAGAAAAAGAGCTACATGAAAAGGAGATAAGCAATCTATCAGGTGCAGAGTTCAAAACACTGGATATAAGGATGCTCAAGGAACTCAGTGAGGACCTCAGCAGCATAAAAAAGATCCAGTCAGAAGTGAAGGACACACTAATCGAAATAAAGAACAATTTACAGGGAAACAACAGTAGAGTAGATGACGCGGATATTCAAAGCAATGATATGGAACCCAAGGAAGCAAAAAACAACCAATCAGAACAAGAAGAAGAAAAAAGAATAAAAAAAAATGAGGACAGTATAAGCAGCTTCTGGGACAATTTCAAGAGGTCCAACATTCACATCATAGGGATGCCAGAAGAAGAAGAGAAAGAGCAAGAAAATGGAGATCTATCTGAAAACATAGTGAAAGAAAACCTCCCTAACTTGGTGAAGGAAATGGACATGCAATACCAGGAAGCACGGAGAGTCCCAAACAAGACGCATACAAAGAGGCCCAGACCAAGACGCATCATAATCAAAATGCCAGAGGTTAAAGGTAAAGAGAGAATCTTAAAAGCAGCAAGAGAAAAGCAGTTAGTTACCTACAGGGGGGTCCCTATAAGACTGTCAGCTGGGTTCTCAAAAGAAACTCTTCAGACAAGAAAGGACTAGCAAGAAATATTCAAAGTCATGGAAAGTGGGGACCTACAGCCAAGATTACTCTACCCAGCAAAGCTTTCACTTAGAATCAAAGGGCAAATCAAGAGCTTCCCAGACAAGAAAAAACTAAAGGAGTTCATCCTCACCAAACCATTATATGAAATGTTAAAGGGACTTATTTAAGAAAAAGAAGATCAAAACTATGAACAATACAATGGCAAAAAATACACATCTATCAACAACTGAGTCTAAAAAGCAAACTAAGCAAATAAGAACAGATAGAATCATGGATACGGAGAGTGTTTTGATGGTTGCCAGATGGGAGGGGGTCCGGGAGAGAATGGGGGAAGACGTGAGAGGACTGAGAAGGCAAATAGGTGGTCACAGAACAGCCGGGGGATGGGAAGTCCAGCGTAGGACATGGAGCAACCAAAGAACTTATACACATGCTGCATGGACATGAACGATGGTGGGGGGACCGCCTGAGGGAACGGGGGCGCTGGATGGAAGAGCGCACAGGAGAAAAATCAGGACAATTGGAATAGCATAATCAATAAAACATAATAAAAAACAGAAGGTGTAGCAATGTATGGTGCTTACAGTGTCTGTGAAAGCATGATATATGACAGAAATACAACAAAAACCAGCAAAGGAGAACTGGGCAAACACTGTCATGTCACATGACTTTGTGTTACATTACTTACAAGTAGATTGTGATTAATTAAAGATGTACAATGGAATAAAATGCTCGCTTATTCAAATTTCTTGAAATTATGCAAACCCTACAGGAAAAATGTCGAGGGGCGGGCAGGGGGACAAAGCAGGAAGGGAAGCACAATGCAAAAAGGCAAAGATCCCATTTTGGAAAACATCTAACTTGAGGTACAAAGTCACTTTATAGAACTTCTTAATAAGACCATGAATTCAGTAAAAGAATAAAAGAAGATAATAAAACGACAAAATGAGGTGAAAAATAGTATAGTAGACCGATGGAAAGACCATTACAGAAGCAATAAAGTAGACACAGCAAGTAACAGAATACACTTCAGCGAAAATCAAATTACAGGTGCAGACAGAAGGGCCGAGATGACCCTTGGGAACAGAGGAAAAAGAGCAGAGCGCACTGAGAGGCTGGAATCGATGTGGAGGACAAAGACGATCCAACACCAGGATAATGTGCGTCACTGAGGTTAGAAATCTGAAGAACGGAACAGACGATATTAGAAAATACATAATATTACTACCCCTCAAAAAAAAACCCTGACATAAATAATTAAATTTTCAAGTTGAAAATACACTGTGTTTTGGGAAATTGATACAGGAAGCTCAACACCAAGACATACCCTGGCCACACTGCTGAAATTTGGGGTACATAACCCTTCCGGCAGCCAGCTCCAACCAGGGGGGAGAGCGGGCAGGCCCAGGACTTCCGCACATTCGAACTCGGCGGCAGAAGGCAGTGGGTCGAAGTCCACAGGGGTCTGAAGGGGGGAGTGTGCCCCGCCCATGTGACATGCAGCCAGGACTTAGTCAACCTTTTCCTCATTTTTCATTTCTATTTCTATTTTTCTGATACACTCAAGTAAAAATAAACACACAAAATAGCATATACAGAGTTCGGCACAAACAACACCCCTTTTTATTACAAAATCCTAAGCATGTAGACTGTAACATAACAATATCACACTCAAGCACACCATATGACAGTGTAGGTGAAATGTTCAAGTTAAAACTGTAATTATTACACCCATGTTATCACCCTACCAACCACACTCAAGCAGGCCTTACTGCCTTACTTCTGCCGGACCCTGCGTATGAACTCATTTTCCCAAATGTCTTCCTTCCTCTCGGTCCCTCCCTTGCACAGACTTGCACGGGAGGAGGCCAGAACTGATGCTCATGGTGGTTGTTTATTTGTGGGTGGCCGTCCCCTCGCTCCTCTGCCCCTGTGCCCGCCTCCCCTGGCTGCGGTGACTGTGAAGAAAGACGAGTGCCCGGCATGGACAAGCGCTCATTAAGTGGGGCCAACTATTAAGGTAATCACCTGGTACATGAACTTACTCAGGATGAAAACGCTCCTCAGTCAGGCTAGATCCCACCTTACATCCCACTTGGGCCAACCGCATGGCCCAGGCTTCAGGCAAACCTACCCCCGCCCCAGGGCCTTGGACTGTGGTGCCCGATCCCTTGGCGTCCATCACACATATCCTGTGAGCCCTGGTCCTGCAAAAGTGCCTCCCAGCTCGGCCACCCCCCACCCCCCATGAGCACCCCGAGATGTCTGTTCTCCCCTCGAAGGCATTTTAATAATTTCTTGTGGAGCTGAACCGTCAAGTCTCAACTCCGCCACAAACCGGCGATGTGGCATAGGGATGTAGGGACGTTCACTCAGCGCCCTAGGTCCGAGTCTCCTCACTGAGAATGGGACCCTAAAACCCGCTGCACAAAACTACTGAGAGAGATAAAAACTGAAATTAAGGTTTATAAAGTGTCTACACAGAGCACAACAAATAGTTGCTTTTGAGTATTCTTTTTTATGGGACTTATTTTATCTCACCTGCCCTATTTAATGTGTATGTTATACACAGGGTCTGGCACAAATAACACCTTTTTTATTACAAAATCATAAACATGGAATTCTGTATCACACGCAAGCACACCATATGAGGTTTTAGGTGAAATGTTCAAATTAAAACTATTAATTATTACACCCATAAAATTATCCTACCAACCACACTAAGCAGGCGCTACTTCTGCTGGACCCTGTATACATACACACACATACACACACTCACACCATATACTTGCCCTATGTGATATGTACATATTAACACACACACACATTCTTAAACACAGAGTGTCCTTGGTTTTGCACCCAATGCGGGCCTAGCAGCGCCAGACCTGCACATGAACTAACAACACGTGAAGAACGAAAGGCCCTTGGAAGACCACCTGGTCTAGTAATTCCCAGAACGGTGAAGGCTTGAACGCGTAGAATCCGGGAACACCTCCCTCCGTGGGAGGCGCCGCGCTGCCCTCGGAGAACGGGCCGTTTTAAGCTGGCTGGTGAGGCAGGTCTGCGAACCAGGCGCGCAGGGAGTGGGTGCGGAGATGCACTCAGCTGAAAGCACTCGGCAACCACCGATGTGGAATGAGCCGCTCACAGGCGGTGGGCTCGGAGGCAGGAAACCCCCAGCCTCAAGGGACCGCCGGAGGGCTGCAAGGGAGACTGCAACTGCATCCCTCAGACACGCGTCCTCAGGGGACTGACCAGGCTGGGATGAAGAAAGGCAAAGTTCTCCTTCTCGCGCTCCTAAGCTTGCATCAGCTTTGTATAAACTACTCAACTTTCTGCCCTTTTATCGTAAGATCTTCCCCATCGCGAAAGGAGTAAAACTTCGGAAAAGATGGAAGCAGCAGGAAGAACCAAACAACACCTGGAGACATACCGGTCCAAAATAATCTTTGGTTTGGAATTTCCTTCCCATCATTTCTGATATCCCACACACGCGCTCCCTGGTACTCCGGCCCGCGGGGAACGGGGGCTCCGGGCTGTGCACCATAGCGCGCGCATGCGCGGCGACTCACGGACCCTTGCGTCTGGTGAGACACTCACGTTGTTTTCGCAAGTCACGACACCTGGACTTCTTCGGGGAGAACGCACGTCCCTGTCCAACACCACGTCCTCGGCACAGGGCCACAGGAGAGGAATTACCATGCCAAAGGATGATGACGTCTTTAGCTTTGAACTTGAAAAATACGTACCTTGGTTTCCCATGTGGTACTTAAGGTTTAAGTTATTATTTATACTGAGGTTCTTCAAAAACACATTATAATCCACCGCAGTATCTTTATCAATGCCGTAGTGCTGCGCAAACCTGAAACAGAAACATTCTTCAGTGACAGGCAAGGATGAGACGGGGGCAGTGTTCACAATGCAGCTGGTGCTCATTTTAATGGGTGTTTGCAAGTGGAGCTGGAATTAAACGTGAAGACCAGCGCTTTTTCCTCTCGAACCGCCGAAACCCGCCGGACCTCCTGGAAGGACAGCGGTGAGCAGCAGCCCCCGGACCCCACAGTGCGAGAAGGGACGTGGCATGAGGATGGGAAGCAGAGTGGCCGTGGCGGGCAGACCAAGCCGATTTTCCACAAAAAGGCTAAAACTACTAAGAAGATTGCGCCGAGGCTTGGGCGCCTGGAGCCCAGCTACAGAGCTGAAACCGCGCTGGCCAGTGAGAGGCGCAAGCCCTCCGAACTGGGAGGAGATGGGAGGAGAAAGAGCAACGTGGTCCAGTTCTGAGTTTCGTGTTTTATTATGTGACAATAAAATCTTGAGGATTTGTTATTAAAAAAAAAAGAAAACCAGACCCTAGGAAATGTCACCCTTTCTTTAAAAAATGGACACTTCTAAGGAGGGCCCTTGACTCCTGTGGTTGGGTGAATGCACAGAGTTGAAAGGGACAGGAACGCCTGGGACCTGCTAAGGGCAGGCCCTGCCCGGGACACCTCAGGGACTTCTCCTTTCTCTGGCGGGAGGTGGGAGGAGCCGCCAGGGTGTAGGTGGCAGGAGAGCAGCCTCTGCACTCAGAGCAAGCCTAGGGCCCACTTCCCTTTCGTCACTGCACGAGGCTGCACGAGGCTGGGCCATGGACAGGTTCTCCCTGTGAAACGTCACTCATCAGAGAAACCTAGAGCTGGGTGGAGGGGAGAACGTGGCCCATGGTCTTGACCAAGCACATCATCTCCCTACAGAAACTGAGGCCGCAGGTGACAGTCTGTTTCAAAGCAAGTCAAGTGCAGTGGTGGGGGCGGGGCAGGTGTCGTGTCCCGCGATATGATTTCTATAAAGAGGACATTTTTAAGCACAACCAATATTTCTCCCTGAAATATACAGATACTCCTCTTTTAAAGTTAAGATAAATGGGAATTTTTTCCAATTATTCAAATCTGACACTTGATAAATGGTTTTCTACACAATTTCTGCATTATTACATTTATTTAAAAAATGACAGTTTTAAGTGTTTGGTTACATTACCTCCATATGTGTTGGTTTCTATAATTATCTAATTCTGTGCTGCTTTCTAAAAAGTTAGTAATTATCCCTTAAAGTATTTGTTATTTTCCTGTTTTCCACATTTAACAAGGAGTAATGTCATGCATTCATTTCAGTGAGCACCTTTTCTTCCACTTTGACGGAGCTTGCCTGTTGTTCTAAAAAGCAAAATTGCCTTGAGACATGATGGCTGCCAGATGTTAGCGCTGGAACGCCCTAACAGCTCCCTCTTTCATCCGCAGCGTCTGCCTGGTGACAAGAAGGCTGTGAGCTCCAGCACCCAGACCGTGGCCCGGCCGTGCTCCTTTCTGAGTTGGCTGACCACCCGAAAGCGCGGGCGGCCCTCTGCTCCAGGAGAATGTTGGGATGCTGCTCAAAGTCTCGCCACCAGCTTCCTCGTTCTCTGCGGCAGTCCGGCAATCCTGCAGACTCCTATTTCCCTAAGAGCACCCCGACCTTCCCTAATGCCCAGCGCACACTCGCTGACATGGACATGGGAAGGCCGACTCCCGGGGCAAAGGGGAGGCACCTCCCGACCGGTAAACCTCTCCAAGTTCACCAGCTGGAACTGAGCCTTGGGCTCCCCTCCTAGACTCCAGCGGCAGACTGGCCTCTAGCGAGCAGGGGAGGGAGGAAGTTTGTTTTTCATGCTGCCTATAAATTATTTCCCCTGGATTCAAGTCCTTTGGTCTGCAGGCAATGGAAGGTAGAGTGGTGCAAGGTGGGAGCAATAAAAGAAAATCCAATGGGTCTCAGGACGGTCTGATTAAATATGAAACTTGGGGGAACCTTTTCTGGCCCCTTGCTCACACAGACGGGACGGTATTCTGGAGCCCACAGAGAGCTGTTTCCCATGCAATCGATGGGTGATTGCCTCGTCCCTACGAATGAAGCACCTACTCTGTGCCTGGCGCGTGGCGAGCATGCTTTGTACATTGTGTGGAATCTTCATACCAGCCCTACAAGGTGGGGGGGTCCCTGGTCTCCGGTTCTTTAAGAGAAAACTGAGTCTCAGAGAGGCGTGGCAGCCCCCCACAGCCCGCGAGCAAGGAAAGGCTGGGCACAGGCCTGACCCCAAGCATGCCTGACTTCAATGCCTAGGCCACGCCTACCTGCCGCACCAAGAGCTGAAGGCCGACATGAAATAGAAAGCTATTTTTAAAAAAAAGATTCAAAGATGCATTGTGTTTCCTGCTCAAAACACTAAAAGGCAAAGTTAATACTGAAGCAGCTTCTCAAGGAACGAGTATGTTCTTCAGCATCAATCAGAGAGGCATTAAAGCAATTGAAGAAATGGGCTGCTTTGATCTCCTCCGTTTCCATCCTTAAGGGAAGCAATTCTATTCAGTTTCTCAAGCCTTATCATGAAAGCAGTATTGTTTTTGAGGCTTAAAAAAATCTCAAATAAAAACGTGTGGAGTTCTTTATTATTCAATGCTTGTGAGATGGAGAAACAGACAGTAACATTTTTTATAGATTTACTAGGTTGGAGACTGCAGTGCCAAACGCAAGGTTTATTGTCAAATAAAACAGTTTTGTTTTTTGATTGCCTGCTTTAAAAGAGTGTTGCTTCTGTTCTATAATTACGTGCACAAAATTATTTAATTTGTTTTGTTTGGATCTTATTCTGGACACTTTCCCAGCCGGAAAGATGTAAAAATTAAAACATCTATTACGGCTTTTATATTCTGAGGTGGGTTATAAAGAGGAAAAAAGAAATTATTCAGCAGACTAGGAAATATCCGTTTTTTAAACGTCTCCTTGCTTTTCAGACCCTGCAGGGCCTGTGACAGTCACGTGTACGTCTGACTTCCTCCGTGCGAGGGACACAGCGAGCCACTTGCACAGCGATTTCTCGCTGGTGCGAGGTGGAACGTGGGTCTCCGGGTGGACTGCCGAGGCACGTGCTTCGTTGGTGGCCTGGAGGATAGTTACAAAAGTGGGAAAGGCAGGAGAGAGAGTGCCTCCCAGCTGAGTACTATATAAATAAAGTTAAACTCAGGCCCTCCTTCCAGTGGCTTCCATTCAAAACTCAAGAAGCCACTGAAGCCAAACACCTGGCTCCTTCTAAATGCTCTCGAGTTTACTGGAGGCTCAAAAAAAAAAAAAAAAAAATGCCGAGCTGGCTGCCCTGGAGTCAGGAGCACGAGGAAGGGGCTTTCCAACACCAAGGAGCAGCTAAATGTTCAGTGATTTGCTCTCCCACGTGGCAATAGCCCCCAGCTACGGCAGGAACGGGTCTCCAGGGGGAGTGAAGTCTCGGCTGCTCTATCAGGACGGAAAGCCAACAGGGAGCCCATTAACTCATGAATGCAGGCGGAAAATTCTTCGTTTTGCTCCCAACACCTCCCCACCCGCGTTCTGAGAACAAGTCCACCGTGAGCTGGAGCCGCATGGGACAGAGGGCGTGGTGCCAGCCCGGAGGAGCGAGGGCTGGTGATGGAGGGCTTTAATCAAGACGCTGGGGCTGCGGGCCAGATGCGCACACCCCGGGGTTCTCCAGGAATCGGAACCCTTGGCCCCCACGTCTGAGAATCCGCAGAGAGCGGTGGGACGGGAGAGGAGGCGGGAGGGGCCTCTTTTCAGCATACCGGAGGAGGCGAGAGGCAGGAGGGAGGACGACCACGGCCCCAAGACACCCGACGGGGCCCATTTGAGAACAGTGGGGAGTTCCACGGAGCAATCTCTCAGCCTCCCTTCACTTACTTACACTTTGTATTCATCGTCTTTCATCTTCAAACAGAAGGTCTCCAGAACCCTCCGCAGCCCCTGCGGCTGGACCAGGCCGGTCTTGTTGACATCAATGAGCTTGAGGGCGCTGATGATGGTTTTAATGTTTTTTAAAATCTGTGTATAAAAGTGATTTAGGAGAAGTCAAAAGATCCAGTGTTGAAAACCGAAATGGTAATAAGAAATGTGAGCTTTTAAATGGCTTCTTATAAAATAAAATGTTTTCAAAGACTCACAGTTGTAGGCATTGCAAAATGACATGTCTATGGAAAAAAGAACACTTTGCATTTATTGAATGTTTTCAAGGCACTTTTCTCTGTAAATAGTCTTAGTAAATTTTTTAAAAAACAACAACCCTGATGTAAAGCAGTAAGTCTCATACACAATTCATTCCCTTTTAAGCCATATGAAAAATCTTTTTTTGCTAACTGATACTTGAAAACTACAGTTCTGGCATACCTAAACTTGTACAAGTTTTATTTTTCATAGCCATATGCAAACGATTTTTACTAGGAGCTGAATGAAAAATATGACTGTGTAGTTCAACCCCTCTGAATTTTTAAAAGATGTTACAGAAAAGTTGACAGAGATCTGCCCGAAGTTCAGCGGGCGCAACCTTGCTGGGCGCATGGCGCGAGGAGCACCTGACCCGGCCTGTGGAGGTGCGCAGAGAGTCGCGCCGCACACCTGCCCTCCAGCTGCTTATGTTTAAGGGAAGAAACACCCATCGGGCCCCACGTGTGCCCCGTGCAGAGCCACGTGGCTGCCTCCTCCCAGCCCTCGTGAAGGCAGTGGGACCGTTTTCCCCTTTTTAGATAAAACGGAGGTTCAGGGAGGATCCGTGGGCCACCCAACATGAATTGGCTGGACGCGGATGACGCTGGGACTTGAACTCAGGTGAACTCGGTTCATAGGTGCATCGGTGCACACTCGGCACGGCGCACACGTGAACGCTGACCAAAGCCTGGTCGGGGAGGCAGGAGCCAACGCAGAGAGACGAATGAGGTGCCACAGGCCTTCCCAGGGGGAGTAAGCACTTCCAGCCAGAGCCATCTCGGGGGCTTCCTGCAGGAGGGGGCATCTGAGCTGGGAGAGGTGCTGGGGGCTGACTGAACCAGCATGGAGCCACCTCTCGGTCCCCAACAGGACACACGGCGGCTGGGACTGTGGAGGAAGAGTGCTGAGCGGCCGGGAGGGCTGGGCCCTGGAAGGCCTCTCCCCAACACCCCGCACTGGAACAGACCCGAGGGCAGCCCTGATTCTGAGGAAAATGGGCGAACTCCGAGGAGAGAGTTTAGGGGAAACTCCAAGGCGAACAGATTTGTTTCCTTTCATCGACAGATCTCCTGCAGGTTCCCTTCGCCAACAGTCTAGGGCTGACCGGATTCCTGGAACAAACGGCCTTGCAGCTCGTTCCGGGGTGGCTGTCCCAGTCACGCCACGGAAACCACTGCTCTGGCCCCTGGGACCTCCTAACTCCAGCCCCTCCTGCAGGCCCACCTGGAGACCCTCCCGCACCCTCTCGTGGCTGTCTGGGGGACCTGAGCCCCTGGCGTGCCCACC